>PVKU01006990.1:0-94276 GCA_004027475.1 Anoura caudifer | reverse complement strand
GCCACCTGTGCACCTGGGGGCTGCCAGCCGCTGCTGCCTGCGTGCCCGGTCCGCACCTCTGCTTTTTCCTGCCGCGACTCCGCCCCTCTTACCGGTCTGGATGAATCGTTGTTGGACTTCCAAACAGTTTGATTTTCTGAGATCTGGTTGTTTTCTTGTTTCTAAATCTTTGTTGTCCTTAATTTGGTTGTGAGAAGAGACACAGTGCGTCTGCCTATGCCTCCATCTTGGCCGGAAGTCAAATTAATGTTTCTTATCTCTCAAATCAATAAATTGTAAATAAGTAAATAAATACATACATAAAAGACTTATTTTTATGTATTTATTATTTATACATAAGAAGAATTCATTTAGGAAGGGTTTTCTGAGGTCCTTATGGTGAAATAGTTGATTTTAGATTTAAGTTAATATTTCCTAAATTGTATGGTTGGTTAGAAATTAATATCTATAATATAGATTGACTCTTGTTTTAATAATATTCTGTGTTTTCTTTAAAAAATGGACATCAGTGCTTCAGTATATTATAGTGATACTGTGAGCAGTGTGGCTCAGTTGGTTGGATGGTGTCCCGCAAAAAGCAAAAGGTCACTGGTTTGATTCCTGGTCAGGGCACATGCCTAGGTTGCGGGGTCGGTCCTTGGTTGGGAAACATACAACAGGCAAACAATCAACATTTCTCTCTTACATCAATGTTTTCCACCTTCTCTTTCTCCTTCCCTTCCCCTATCTCTAAAATAAATAAATAAATAAAGCTTAAAAAATTAATGATTAATTAATTAAAATTAACTGCTCAAAGTGGTGGTCTCTTTGAACAGTTACTAATTAGGGTGTAAGGGTTTCAAATTTTTAATAAGATGGAAAAACATGAAATACTATAACTAAAGCTTGACATTAATGTCTGTAATCTTTGTTATATTTTCAAATGTAAATACATAAAAAGATTTACTTTGGCTTCTCCTTTATCCCATTTATGATAGAAAAGAACAGGTTAGTTTTTAATACTAACACCAGTGGACAGGGTGGAACTTTCTTCTATTCTCTTTTTCCTAATCAAATTCCATCTGGTACTGATTCTAAATAAAAGTATAAGCAAATCAGAAGTTTGTATTTGGTTACAATTTGAGAATTCAAGGAAGTTGTTCAGAGAAATAGCAATGAAAATAAAGGTGGGCAAATTCTTAGTATAAGTAAATGTTTCATGTTGCTTTGGCAGATCCCAAGCAGCATTGAAGATATATTTAATGATGATCGCTGCATAAATATCACCAAACAGGTAACAGCAAGTAAAAATAGTGCCACCTTAAGCTTTGGGTCAAATTCAAATGCCACTTATAATAATAATAATGTCTTTTAACTCTTTTAGACTCCATCATTTTGGATTTTAGCTCGTGCCTTAAAGGAATTTGTGGCCAAAGAGGGTCAAGGAAATTTACCTGTCCGAGGCACAATTCCTGACATGATTGCAGATTCTGCCAAATATATAAAACTTCAAAATGTGTAAGTCACTGTTTTTAAACTGTGTAACAGAAAAATTAATTTGTTTATATTAGAGATGAACATATTTTACCAGTCTATCAGAAATCAAATGAAAGCCTGTTATAATTTAACTGCTTTAAAATAAGCTAAAGAGACTTTCGGTCAAGATGGAGGTGTAGGTAGACAGACTTTGCTTCCTTACACAACCATAAGAAGCATCACAACTAACCTTAAAAAACATCCAGAACTGCCAGAAAATCGAACTGTATGGAAATCCAACAACCAAGAGTTTAAAGAAGCCATATTCATCCAGATGGGTAGGAGTGGCAGAATGGGGGAGCTTGGGCGGAGAGGATGTGGTGTGGTGGTGAGGTGGTGGTGGCTGGCGAAATGGGCATTCCCACCTTCATGTGTGGTGGATAAAAATCAGGAGGGGTACCTGAGGAGCAAGTGATCCCAGCCCCAGGCCAGACCACACAGCCCAGGGTTCCAAGCGCTAGGAAAATAAAGCCTTATAACTTCTGGCTATAGAAACTAGTAGGGGTTGGGGTGGTGGAAAAAACTGCTGGTCTCTCACATCCTGAATCTGTTTAAAGGGCCTACACGGTCCTAGAATGTATACAACCACCCACTGTGGGAACCACCACTAAGGCAACAGCTAGAGGGGTGCCAGCTTCATATAGGAATTGGGTGAAGTGACTAGAAACGGGGTGAATGCCAAGAAAGCCTCCAGCAGAGAGGCAGCAGCATTGTCCCCACTTTGACCCCTCCCCCACATATAGAGCCACAAAGCGGTGAAGTGGCTTAACCCACCCTGGCAATTACCAAAGGCCCTGCACCATGCAACGTAACAGGTATGCCAAGACAGGGAGTCAAAGCAGCTCTACCCAATGCACAGAAACAAACAGGGAGGCTGCCAAATTGAGGAGACAAAGAAATATGGCTCAAATGAAAGAACAGAACAAAATCTCAGAAAAAGAACTAAATGAAATGGAAATAGCCAACCTATCAGATGCAGAGTTCAAAACACTGGTGATAAAGATGCTCAGAGAACTCAATGAGTACAGCAAAAACATAAGGGAAGAAGTGAAGTCTACACTAAGTGAAATAAAGAAAAATCCACAGGGAACCAACAGTGAAGTGAGGAAGCTGGGGTTCAAATCAATGATTTGGAACATAAGGAAGAAATAAACAGTCAACCAGAACAAAATAAAGAAATAAGACTTCAAAAAAACGAGGAGAGAATAAGAAGACGACTCTGGGACATCTCCAAAAGTGCCAACATCCAAATCATAGGGATGCCAGAAGGAGAGGAGGAAGACCAAGAAATTGAAAACTTACTTGAAAAAATAATGAAAGAAAACTTTATTAATTTGGGAAGAAAATAGACACACAAATCCAGGAAGGATAGAGAATCCCAAAGAAGCTGGACCTGAAGAGGACCAGACCAAGATACATCATAATTAAAATGTGAAAGATTAGAGAGAGAATCTTAAAAGCGGCAAGAGAAAAGGAGACAGTTACCTACAAAGAAGTTCCCATAAGACTATCAGCTGATTTCTCAAAAGAAATTTTGCAGGCAACAAGGGACTGGCAAGAAGGATTCAAAGTGATGAAAAGCAAGGACCTACAACCAAAATTGCTCTATCCAGCAAAGCTGTCATTTAGAATAGAAGGGCAGATGAAGTGCTTCCCAGAGAAGGTGAAGCTAAAGGAGTTCATCACCAAGCCCTTATTATGTGAAGTGTTAAAGGGGCTTATTTAAGAAAAAGAAAATCAAAACTGTGAACATTAAAATCTCTCTTGATAACAAACTCACAACTATCAACAACTGAATCTAAAAAAAAAACAACTAAGCAAATAACTAGAACAGGAATAGAATCAGATATGGAGATCATTTGGAGGGTTATCAGGTGGGAGGGAAGAGAGGGCAAATGGGGGAGTAAGTTACAGGGATTAAGTAGCATAATTTGTAGGTACAAAATATGGGTAGGTCAAGAATGTATAGGAAATGGAGAAGCCAAAAAACTTAGATATATGACCCATGAGCATGAACTAAGGGGGGCAGATTGCTGGAGGGAAGGGGGATATTGTGCAGAGGGAGGCAAAGAGGGAAAAATTAGAACAACTGTAATAGCATAATCAATAAAATATACTTAAAAATAAGCTAAAGGACTTAAGAGTCAGGTTTTGCTTTTTAAACATTTTATTTTTAGAATAGATTCAGGTTCATGGCAAAATTGAGTGGAAGGTACAGAGAGTTCTCTTACACCCTAGTAGGAGACAGATATTTTTCTTGCTTCTTTTGTGATAAAACCTAACATTTGAGCACTTAACTCTGTGCTATGAACTGTTCTATGTATTAACTAATTTAATATTTACAACAACCCTGTGAAAGAGCTTTGTCCCAGTTTTATAGATGAGGAAACTGAGGTCTATCGAAGGTAATTTATTCAGGGTCAGAGAGCTGGTAAATAGCAGAACCAGGATTTGAACCCATGAAACCCATCTCCATACTCTTAACCAGGGCCCTGTACTGTTTTTTATTTGTAACTTAAAACTTTGCAGTCTTCAGTTTGGATGAAATTTTTTATTCATAATGTTTCATAATTTAACGAGTTCATGACCATAGGTAGACACTTGCTATCCAGGTATCACTAGCCTGAACCCACACAGATTGTCGTGAGGACGGTTCTCAGTGGATTACCCTTGAGTAGTGTGGGCATGGTGCTGACGAATCCAGGGCCACTGGCTTGGTTTCCTCAAGGGCCAAATAATGTCACACAGAGCTCTCTCTTCCCTAAACAGATTGCATCCTTTATTTCAGTCATTGTTTAACAAATCTTTGTTGTCCTAGACTAAAAGTTCAAGTGCTTAAAACTTGGGAAAAGTCATTTGAGGACAGAAAGAAGTATGACCTCACATTGGAGGTAGTTAGCTTAACATTGATCATCTTCAGTGATGAAAATATAAATAGACTTAAAAGTTTTACGTGAATTTGTAGATGGACAGTTTTCAAGTACTTAACTTTTCTTGGACTTGACTTCAAGGAGAAAAACCGTGTTCTTCAGTAATATGTTTTGTTAGGTCCTCTATCAGAGAAGCATGGATCATGTATCATGGAGGGCAGTTTTTAAGTTGGGTGCTGTTAATCACAGAGGAACCCCAGGTATTAAAGGATTCCAAGGGTCCTTCACCAACACTGGGAAGATCTCCAGTACTAACAGGTGCTGCTGGTAGCATTTCCATGGCATTTTCCCATTTCACATGTTCTAGACCAGTATTTTTTCATGAAAAGGAAAACAATTTTTTGTTTGCTTCCTGGTGATATTTAAAACTTGCTGATTTTAAAATGTTATTAACGGCATTTTGGTTTTTGTGTATTTTTTCCAGTTACCGTGATAAAGCAAAGGAAGATGCTGCTGCTGTGGGTAATCATGTTGCCAAACTGCTGCAGTCTATAGGCCAGGTAAGCTGCCGGGCGTCCTGTGGCTTCGATGGAGGGCACAGCTCCACGCAGGCCTGATCATGTAACTCCAGCCAGAAAGCGTTCAGAGAGGGAGGCCATGGCACTGGCTCTGCGCTTCCTTATAGGAGTCTCTCACTTGCCTGCCTAATGAGAAAGACTGTTTTAAGGAGACAAAGTGTTTTTCCAGTGCTTTCCCAGCACTTGGAGAAAGCCTTCCATCTCACAGAGATTGGCTTTATGCTGTACCCGCTGATAATCTCTTTTATCCTGGAGCAAAATCTGCATTTATCTCTTTACAGGCACCAGAGTCCATTTCAGAGAAAGAATTAAAATTACTCTGTAAGTCCCTTTGAATTAATTTCCTTGTTTGTTTTGCTTCATAAAAATGTGCCACAGGGAAGGAATTTTAAATGGCTGAAATTAAAATTTTTCCATGGTCTCATGTTATAGATACGTACAATTACTGGGTAAGGTTTTTTATTCCTTTGTTAAAAAGATTTTATTTATTTATTTTTAGAAAGAGAGGAAGGGAGGGAGAGGGAGAGAAACATCAATATGTGGTTGCCTGTCACACGCCCCCCAGTGCAGATGTGGCCCACAAACAGGCATGTGCCCCAACCAGGAATCAAATCAGTGACCCTTTGGTTTGCAGACCAGCACTCAATCCACTAAGCCACACCAGCCAGGGCATTTTTTATTCTTATAATGTGATAAATGGAGAGTATTTTAAGACCAGGTCAGAGGTAAAACATATACTCTTCTGTCTATGGCAATGCTAAAGAGACATGAAGGCCAATTAATTGAAAATTGTCATTAATACAGAATTATTTTCAGCATATTAATTTTAAGTAATTTGGGAAAGTTGTATCACAAGGCTTCGGGTGTGAAGCCTTAAGTCACATGTACGTTGACAGTATTGGTTTAACTACTCATTTTGATCTGTGTTAAATGACTGTAATGGAATTAAGAATTTTACGGTCTAGTTTCAGAGTAGCTAAGCTCCTGGAGTCTTTTTCATAACTCCTCAGTAGATGTGAGACATTTTTTATATTTAAGACTTAGTTTAAGAATAATAAAATCTTTTTTACATGCTGTCTGAAGATTTTCCCTGTAGCTACTGCCTGCAGTTTCTGCAAAAGTCTGTATTTTGCATGCTCCTCAGCCTTAAAATATATTTATCCAAGTCCTCTATTACATGACTCTTCTATAGTATGTTTTTAGGCTTATTTTTATTTATTTTTATTTTTTAAAAGATTTTATGTATTTTTAGAGAGAGGGGAAGGGATGGAGAGAAACATCGATTGGTTGCTTCTTGTACGTGTCCCATCTGGGCACCAAAGCCACAACCCAGCACCAAAGCCACAACCCAGGCATGTGCCCAGACTGGGAATCGAACTGGTGACCTTTTGCTATGACGCTCAACCAGCTGAGCCACACTGGTCAGGGCTTAGGCTTAGTTTTACTGTCTTGTTCCATTCTTAATCATGAACCTTGTTTCTGATGTAGTGTTTGTTCTGCTAATAATACCAGATTAAAAGCTGGATGTTGGGTATTTGAGGGTTTATTCTGTTCTTTCTACTTAGGGATATGTTTGAAAATTTCCATAATACATATTTTGTTTGTTTGTTTTTAAAAAAACTCTTATAGCCCTGACCTGGTAGCTCAGTTGGTTAGAGTGTCATCTCGATACGTCAAGGTTCCAGGTTTGATCCCTGGTCAGGGCACATCCAAGAAGCAACAATGAATGCATAAATAAATGAAACAACAAATGGATGTTTCTCTCTCTCCCTTCCTCTCTCTCTCTAAAATCAATTTTTAAAAAAAAATCCTTACATGTACCAAGAGCACAATATATATAACATTTTCTTTTAGGACTGCTTATCCATAATAATGATAAAAACTATTGTTCATTGAGCCCTATCAGGCATTGTGCTAGGTACTTTTGATTGACAGAATAGCTTTCAAAGGTAAATAATATTATCCCCATTTGGAGGCTCAGAGAGATGCCATCACCTCCTTATTCAGTGCTAAACTGGTTGTAGTGTTAAGGACATGAATTTAAGATGACTAAAGTTCTAGTGCCTTCTGTGCTAACCATTAGAGCCAAAGACATTTCTTCACATTTCCATGTCTGTGAAGAGTATACACACAATTTCTCATTCTTTTTTTTTTTAATATCTAGGTCTTATTTAAGGTTTTATTTACTTATTTTTAGAGAGAGGAGAAGGGAGGGAGAAAGAGAGGGAGAGAAACATCATTGTGTGGTTGCCTCTTGTGTGCCCCCAACTGGGAACCTGGCCCACAACCCAGGCATGTGCCCTGACTGGGAATCGAAGCGGTGACCCTTTGGTTCGCAGCCCGTGCTGAATCCACTGAGCTGCATCAGCCAGGGCCCAATTTCTTGTTCTTAAAGTGATCTGTGATTTGGAATATTCGTATGTCTCAACCAATTTCCTCTATAATGTCTTTCCTGTGTTCAGGCAGCAATTCTGCATTTCTTCGAGTGGTAAGATGTCGATCTTTAGCTGAAGAATATGGCTTGAATACAGTTAACAGGGATGAAATTAGTAAGTATAATAATCTTTTGATGCTACTTATTAATTTTTATTTTAAAGATATTAATATTTTGTGTGTAATAGTATCAGTATATGGTGATAATATAAAAGGATAATGGATATATTTATACTCTAAATTTTATTCTATAAACCTACCAAGTAGTCATAATTTCAAAATATAAAACGATATATACATAAAATCATATTTAGGTAGGTTACTGAGTTGTGTGATCGTAGAACCGCTAACTAAAGTCAGCGTGGTACTACTTTAGTAGAGATTATGGTGACTGCAGTTAATAAATAGTCCATAAAACAACTGGGTTTCATCTAACGTATCTCCCTTTATTTTACTATTTATCACTTTCTATTTTATTGTCACAGAATATTAAAATTTTGTTACAAAATTGCCTTGTATCCTCAAATTTGAGTGTATAGTAAATTCAGTCCTTCTTTGTTTTTATGTCATGAATTACCCAAATTGTATTGAGTTTTTTTCCTTTCAGTTTCCAGCATGGACAATCCAGATAATGAGATGGTATTCTACTTAATGTTACGGGCTGTGGATAGATTTCATAAACAACATGGTAGATATCCAGGTAAGAATAGCAATCGAATTGTCAAATATAACAAAATCTTGAATAAACACTTGAATTAAATCTTCAAGTGTTCTGGGTTTTTACAGTTGGTCCTTGATTTTTACTTTGTAAACAGTTTATACCTACTTCATCCCAGTGAGGAACTACCATTTGTTTTGTAAGTGTAATTATTTGCAAATAGTGTTTGGTTCTAAACTATTACAGGGGAATAGTTTAAGTGACACAAGGCATATAGAAGAAAACATTTTTTTCTGTCAGTTTCTACAGTTTACTTCTAAGACTCACACTGACTTTAATTTGGTGGAAATGGAAAGCCACAGGAAGTATGCCAGTGCCTTCTGAACTCAGAACTCTGAAGGTGTAGAGATTTCTTTGCTGAGTATCTAATTTTTGGCCTGTAAATGTAGTGATTGGAGAATTGACATAAATCTCAAGGATTTTTAGTTGCCCAGAAAATTTTTATTATAATTTTAATTATGCAGGATTATTGCATAGCAGTACATTCTAGGTGTACATAAAACGTGTTGCCCCAGCTGATGTCATATGCCCACTGAGTTATAGTCTTAATGAGCTAGCTTACCAGAAGAAAAAATGAATAAACACTAAATATGTATTGCTTTATTGTATTATTTGGTTAGAATGCATTTTTGGTTATCTACTACATAACAAACCATCCTAAAATTTAGCAGTTTAAAACAGTAAATTATTATCTGATAACTCTGTGAATTGGCTGGGCTCAGGCAGACCGCATTGGGGAGAGGGGCTCTTGCATGATGCCTGGCACTGGAGTCACTCTGAAAGCTTGACTGAGTTAGACATCCGGGAAGAATTTTCACTCAGGTGCCTGTCACTTTAGTAGGGATAACTGGAACTGCTGGGGGCTTGTCAGGCATCTGTCCCCACCTGGCCACTGGGGCTTCCTTTTACCATGGCAGTCCTAGGGTAGACTTTTCGCATGGTGTCTGGCTTCCCCAGAATTAACATTCCAAAAGAACCAGCTGGAAGGTGTACAGCATCACTTATGTTGTGTTCTGTTGGCTTCACAGGGCCAGCTTAGATTAAGAGTAGAAGGGGACACCTGAGGACATGAAGGGTGTACATTGGGAGCTGTCTTGGGAGAGTAGCTCCCACATAGAGCATAGGCTTTGAACCTAGGTTCAGATCCAAGCTCTGTCACTTACTGTCTCTTGTTCTTGGGTGAGTCACTATTTCCTTCCAAGTCTCAGGTCTTTCATTTATGGAATGGCAATAATATCCACTGTAATTAGACTGTCAGGGTTAGATACATAATGTATGAAAATCACTTTACACACTGCATAGCTCCTTGTAAGTATATTACTATTATTGTGAGGAGGAGGATTGGTGGTCATTTTCAAACCATAGTGGTTAAAAATATTGATTTTTAAAATAATATCTGAATGTTTTGGCAATTATATTCTTCTTTCCAGTAGTAATAATAATAATAGCTTACCTTTGATGACATTATAGTTTAATCATTAACAACTGCCTGGGCTTGTATCCTGGCTTTGCTGTTTACTAGCTAAGTAACTCAGGCAAATAACTTAATCTGCACCTAAGTTTTTTCATCTGAAAAATGGAAGTAATAGTACCTACTTCATAAGGTGGTTGTAAGGATTAAATATATTAATATACATATGATGCTTAAGACAGTCTCCAGCATCTGTTAATGCTCGATAAGTGTTACTTGTTATTATAGCTTTATGTCCTCAGTGTCATTTAATCTTCTGGAAATGGATAATAAACACCATAGTTTTTATAAAAGGTAAAAATAGGATGTCACTTTCTCATTCATTCTGTTCTATCAAAGAAGTATTGAGTACCAGCTGTGTGCCAGATACTCTTCCAGATACTGGATATTGAGCAGTGATCAAAGCAGGCTTATCAAACTGCAAATTTTAATAGGTTTTTTTAAAAATCATTTTTTATCTTGTTATAGTTGACATACATTATATTAGTTTAGGCATACACTCCAGTGATTAGACATTACATAACTTAATTGATCATTCTGATAAATCTTGCACCCTTCTGAGGCTTCTGATGATTTGTTACAGGTTCATGATATTTGCAAATATTGGTCTCATACTTTGTTATTTTTGTTCTTTAGTTTCACACCTTACTGTTTTGACTAGAACACCTGAAACTGAGTTAAATATTTGAATGACATGTTTATTTTAATGAAAATTAACTTACATGTATATTTTTAGGTGTATATAACTATCAAGTTGAAGAAGATATAGGAAAATTGAAGTCTTGTCTCACCAGCTTCCTTCAGGAATATGGACTATCTGTAATGGTGAAAGATGATTATGTCCATGAATTGTACGTATTTTTCAAGCCATATAAGAGGTAATACCTGTACCTGTCATAAATTAGTCTAAGGTCACGTCTCTATCCTTTCCTGTAGTTGCAGATATGGAGATGCTGAGCCACACACCGTTGCTGCATTCTTAGGTGGTGAGTTCCAAAGATGGGCAGACTGGCCTCTGTGGTATAGTACAGTTAATGAAGTTTTGTTTTCTTTGTTCTTTTAGCAAGGGAGGTCAGTGAAACAGGATGTTAAGTATTAAGTGGCACAACGCCATTATATTCTTTCACTTCATTCAGGTCTTTGTTTAAAAGTTGTCTTTCCTGTGAGGTCATCCCTCACTCCCTGATTTAATAATACTGAGGCCCTCCTCTTGTACTCATATCCTTCTTCCTTGTGGTTTCTCCATAGCACTTAGAGTCATTTGACATGCTATACATTGTAGTTATTTGTAAATGATCTCTCCCTCACTGCTAAAAAGTAAGGTCTGTGGGGGCACTGAATTTTGTCTGTTCTTCCCTATTGTATCCCTCATACCTGGAACATATCTGGTACATAGTAGAGTCTCATATTGTACTGAATCAATGAATATTTGTGGAAGATCAAGCTTCAGAATATAAAAAGTAAAGAATTTTTTCTTAGTGATTTTTTGTTTTTTCTTCTTTTGCTTTGTTTTGAGTAGTTACAGCAGTCTGGAAGTATTTAATAAGAGAGTCTTTCCAAATTAGAAATTATAAATGTATTTAGAACAAATATACCCTGTATTCCTTTTTTATTTTATTTATTTTAATTGTAGCTCAAGTACAGTTTTCTGCCTTTTAACCCCATCCCAACCCACCTCCACAGCCCTCCCCTTTTTATTATAAAGCGAAGGGTATCCTTTGAGAATCTTTTCTGCCTATATGTATTCTTTAAAATGTATTTCAACCATAGTACTACTTTGACTTTTTCTACTTAATATATCTTGCTAATTAATGTTTTAAACCACAATAATTAAAATTATCTCATTCTTTAGAACTGTGGCATAATATCCCATAGTGTGAATGTATAAAACAAAACTTTTAATAACATAGTTAAAAAAAGTCGTAGTCCTTTGTTTTGATATGATTGAGTAAATCATGTCTGTTTTGGATTACTATAAAACACCTTTACTTTTGGAAAAAGGAAGATTTTCTTTACAGAATTGAATGTTTTTATGTAACTCTTGAAATTTACTTCTTTCAAAGATTTGCTTTTTTTCTTTTTCCTTGCAGGAGCTGCTGCTCAAGAAGTTATCAAAATAATCACCAAACAATTTGTAATTTTTAATAATACTTACATTTATAATGGCATGTCACAAACTTCAGCAACTTTTCAGTTGTAGAATAAGTACCCTATGTCGTGTATTAAATGAAACTTTAATTACCTTCAGGTTGTGCTCAAATATGTAAAATGCTGCTAAGGGAGAACTGTTAAATTGTTTGCTTAATAAACATTTTTTTCCATTTGTAATAATGTAGTCTTGTTGTTTGGGGGGTAGTTTGTGTGTGTGTGTGTGTGTGTGTGTGTGAAGGAAGCAGTCGTTTTCCCAGAGAATAAAAGCTATCCATTTCTAATTGTTATTTTTTGGCTTGCTATCTCAAAGTTACTTATAGAAATCTGTGTTTCATTAGAAATAGCTTTAAATATTTTCTTCTTACAGTCTAAAATAATTTAATCCATGTGCAGATTTTAGCTATGGATATTTTAGAACCATCACTGTTTGTTAAAACTAACAGAATTATAACAGCAGATATTTCAGATGTATTAGTTTATTAGAAACGAGGACAGGATGCAACGCTGAAGGAAGGTTGGGAGAGGAGAGAGGGCCGCACTTCCCCCGCCCTGCACACCTCTGCCAGTGCCCCACCCCAGACCCTCGAGGCCTTGGTCCCAGAGCTGTCCTCTTTTATCATTGAGACCACCTTCGGGTAAACGACCTGCTGAGCAAAGAAGTGCTCACTCGTGGCTGTGAGATTAAAGGATTTACCACTCAAATTGTGATTTTTCCAATCCACCTGTTTGCTAATCCCTGCCCTTGAGGAGAGACTCCACGTGGGGGCGGAGCTGCCGGAAGTCCCGCCCCACGGAAGTAAGCCTCGCTGTCTGGGTGGGAAACAAGCTCCTGCCTTGTGGTAGGGAGGCAGAAAAGGCTGAAGGGCGGGAACTGAGAGCACCGCGTTTTGAGGGTAAAGGACGTAGCTCCCTAGTAGTTCATGTTCGGGTCCTCCCCCAGCCCCGCCCCAGTGCCGTTCTGTTGCCTCCAGCAGAAAACGGACTGTGGTCTGCAGGCCCAGGTGGCCCTCAGGGAGTCAAGGGTGCAAAATACCCTGCTGTTCCCTTCTTAGCCCTCCCACGTGAGAGGATGGGTTGATCCTGCGGGAAGGGGCCCTTCAGAGGAAGCAACAGACCCCGGCTGCAGTCCCCGCACGCAGTACCTGGTGGGACAAAGCGTTGGCTTCCACCATTTAGTCAGGTTTCTAGAGCCTGGCAGTTTTCCACCCGCTCGCACTTAAGAATCCGCGGGTGCCTCCCCAGCTGACTCTGATGTAGAGAAGGGGCGGGAGCCACAGGTGAAGTCGCTCCCCAAACCGTGGGGGGACCGCGGGTCCTCAGCGTGGGTGAGGCAGGCACGGTTATTGGGCTGATTTTCGCGCCCACGCAGCGCTGCGGTGGTGAGGCCTTTAACTAGCGCCCCGGTCCCTCGCAGGAGTTGGAGAACCTGGTCTGAGAAGAGCCTCAGGGGCCGCTTGTGCTCTTCGAAAGCAGTTCACCAGCTCTCCAGGTGAGCCAGGCCTGGGAGCTCCCGAGCGGAAATGCAGGAGACTGCGCCCCCACCCCCCACGGCCTTCCTTCCTGGGGAAGACCACGTGCCAGCCGTGTGCTCCCCGGATGGGGTGGGCGGGGTTGGTGCGGAAGGGCTGCGCGGTGGGCTGAGTGTGTGAACGCGGAGGGAGCTGCCCGCGGGTGCCCTCGGCTCGTTTTCTGGGCCTGCTCGTTATTTCTCCACGTGCTTCACTCTTGTAATGAGAATTGATTGTCGTTACATGGATTTGCATATTGTTGGGCTTTTTCTCCCCTGCCTCTTCTACTTTAGAGGGACTTTTCCGCTTTGTATGAGTCCAGGCTTGGTCTCCACTGTCAGCAAGTTAGTGATGGCATTTAGTGCTGGGGCTTTTCAGCCCTGCCAGCCTTGCACAGAAAGATGCCACTTATCGCCGTGGCCGGGTGGCGCAGTTGGTTGAGCGTCATCCGGTAAGCAAGAAGGTGATGGATTCAACTCCTGCTCGGCGCATGCTAGTTTATGGGTTCAGTCTCGCGCCGAGGCAGACAGTCGGTGTTGATGTCTGTCGATGTCTGTCTGTCTCTCCCGCTCTGTTCCTCCTTTCCTCTCTAAAAATCGGTGAATATATCTTCAGGCGGAGATTAAAAGGAAAGAAAGAAAGATGTCATTTATATTTCTGGTATTTTGGGGTGGTATTTAGATTTCAAAAAGCTTTTCATGGCAGCATTTACTAGTCCAGCTAAAAGAATGACGTTCAGCTAGTTTTCTTGCCTAAATTTGAATTTGAGTTAGTACTATTTTGGTAGTAGAATGAGTGAAACCTGTAAATGGGATAGTTTCTTCCTGTTATCTAGGCTCCCCCCCTTTTTTTCTGTAAGAATACAGTAAATAATTTTGAAATCTTGTTGATAACTACAATTTGCATCTATCCACTAAGTAAATTGGGCAGATGTTTTTGTTCTTGGGAATAGACTATATTTTATAATTTTAAATATAATTTTATAATTATCAATCCCTTTAAAGTTGTAACTTTTGCTCTGGATTTTTTTTAAACAGTGAGTGAATAGATGACTTGTATTAGTGCAGGTACCTGGTACTTGGCAAACTTTATCTAATTTTAGTGTGCAAAGTAACCACTTAATAGAAAATTGTATAAGAAAAACAAAGGAATACGACGTGTATTTTGACATTTCAACTTCAAGACATTTAGATTAAAAATCGTATCCCTCTTTAAACATAAAATTATATTAAAAAGCAGAATAGATTAATTAAAACCAAGGAAATAGTCCTTAAATTCCCTCACAAATCCAAAACTTCCACAAATGATACAGTAGTCCATTTTTAAGCCTTTTTTAATTTAGTCTTTTCTCTCCCAAATCTTAACCCATTTGCTGAAAGGTAATGCATATTTACATATAGGAGATAGTCTAATACTGTAGAGGTTAACAGTGTTGAGCCTTAACCTGTACAGTATTCAGATGTTCTTGGTTCCCATTCCAGCTCTGGAGCTTACTAGCGGTTTGAACTGGGCAAAGTACCCTCTCCTCATGTATCTTTATCCTGAGAGCCCCTTTATGGTGGTGTTGTAATAACTAAAAAGATATTTATATGGTTTATAGAACAGTGCTTGGCCTATAATAGCACTTATGGAACATTAGAAATGTTTATTATAAAAATTGTGAAAACTGGAAACAAATAAAACACCATAGAACCACCAGCTAAAGATAACAAGTGTTCTGTTGCTGTTTTGTCAGAGAAGCATCTTTTTCTTGCTTTTAAACATTTTGAGTAAACAACATCCTGTGGATATACTAAAATATACCTAACCATTCCTTTTTGAATGGAAAAAATGGCAAATTTAGGTTAAAAATGGCAAAACTAGAATATATGTGTATGTTACCTTGTAAAAGATTCTCACATGTATTTAAAATTTTCTTGTTTGGAAATTTTTTCATGTTTTCCCCCCATGACCCAAAGACATGCTTACTGATTTTAGAGAGAAGGAATGGAGAGAAAGAGAAACATCAATGTGCCCTGATGGGGAATTAAATCCAGGACCTTTTGGTTTATGGATGACACTCCTACCAACTGAGCCAAACTGGCCAGGGCAGGAATTTTCCTATCATTTTGAGAGTGAAAATGAAAAAATAGAAAGGATAATTCAGTATGTCCCATTAGCCATGTAGTGTTGAAGTACATAAGAATTGTAGAATTCTACGAATCCTGATTTATTGCTGTAAGAAGTTAATTGGACTCATATTTTTTATGAAAAGTAACTTTAGTATTTTAAAATAAAGCATAGAAGAGGCCACATCATGGTTGCCAGTTATTTTAAAAATTCTCCTAATAAATAATATGTAAATAAAGATTTCAGTTTAATAGTGAAATACTATGTTGAAAAAACCAGGGGTTGGAAAATTTTTTAGTATTAAGCTTAGTGTGTAAAGAGAAGTGCAGTTCTAAAGACTGTGTGTGTATGTGTGTTTTAAACTTCTGACTCGTGGAAGGAGGCCCAATCTGAAAGGATGGAATGAAAATTTATAGGAAAGAAAATGTGAAGGACCAGAAGAGGACCAGTTAGATTCAGTTAACCAACCATTTGTGTGTTTATTTAATAAAATGTGTTGAAAGCCTGTAGTACTTAAGAATGCCAGGTGCATGTTTGTACATTTTTAAATTTAATTCCTGTAACTACTCTATGAAGTAGGAACTTCCAGTTTTACAGATGAGGAAACTGAGCCTCAGAGAACTAAAGAGTACCTGTATCACATATCTCATAAATTGTAGATTCAATCCCTGCTCTTCTGGCTTCAGGAAAACTAGTCTTTCCTTGCTCCTTTGCATTTGTAATTCTCAAATTCTCAAACATTTGCATATTTATTTGTTTATTAATGTATGTGATGGAAATGTTTTATTTATTTTTACAAATTTTTATTATAAAACCTATTGGGGTGACATTGGTTAATAAAATTATATAGATTTCAAGTGTATAATTCTATAATACATCATCTGTATATTTCAAACATTGATTGAAATTGAAAAAATACCTTTGTCTTATAGGTGAAATATAAGTAAAAAGAAAACAGGCAAGCATGGAAAGTGAGGACACAAAGAAAATACAGGGTGAGAAATTCATGGACCATATGTCTGCAATTAGTTTTATATATTTGTGGGCAATGCTGCAGATTATCTGACAGAATCCAGAAAATGAAAGAATAGTTTAGCAGTTTACATAAATATTTATCATGTACCTACTCTGTGCCTATCACACTCCAGGAAATTGACATTCTAATGGGAAGAGACATGCCGATGATTAGAATTCCATATGATAGCTGATTTAATAGGGGTAGACATAAGAAAAGTTGGGAACCTGAGAGAACTACCATCAAAGTTTGCCTGGAGGATTTCAGAGTTATTTTCAAAGTGTTGAAAATTAAATCCATGGACATAGAGGCAATTAACTAGAGAGGAAGTATTAAAAGAGAAAAGAATGGGGAAGAGCATTCCCCTTAATGTACACCACCACATAAACGTTTGGCTGAGGAAGAGGGCCCTCAAAAAAACTGAGAAAAACATTTCAGAGAGGTGAATGGAGAATCAGGAATGTAATGTGGTATTTTGGAAATCAGCCTTAGTGTTACCAGCTCTTTAGGTCCTGGAACCCAAATCAGGGTCTTTCTGCCCAGTACTGTCCATGCCAATAGACCAAGACTGAGTTCGTTAAAGAAGAGCAGAAACTTTATTGTTTGATAAAGGAATGGAGAGGGTGAGCTCATGCTGTAATGATACCTTCTCCCCAACTGGGAAGGCACTTTCTGTATTTATAGGCTGCGATGTGGAGCGATTAAATTCTTCTTTAGGCATGGGTCATTATTTTTCTGTTGCACTCGGCCCTTTGGGCCACGGTCTTTTCTTGCATATGCCATCTTGGTCTTTGGGCTCAGCCCTCTTCATTTTGTGGTCAGGAATCCTTTTTAGCTCCTGTAAGCAAGCATAGCTTGTGAAATAGTTTAGGTATTGAGAAACATTAGGGTCTTTACATGATAACCAGGTGACATTAGAAGAATGTTTTGTGAGCAAGATTGCTTGAAAGCATCAGTGTCAAATGTCCACAGTTTGTATAGAATCATTATTATTTCTTCCTTAAATATTTGGAAGAATTTACAGATGAAGCCGTCTGAATTGAACCTGGAGTTTTCTTTATAGAAAGGTTTTTTTATTCTGGTTTTAATGCTCTTCATAGATATGACTACTTAAGTTATCTCTTTCTTCTTGGGTGAGTTTTAGTAATTTGTATCTTAAAAAGATTTTGTCCATTTCACCTAAGTCATTGAATTTATAGGTGTGAAGTTATATATAATATTTGGATTTTCTATTCCTATATTTCATGAAAGGGGAAGATCAAATTTTAAGAAATTCAAGTTCTTTTAAGAAACATTTCTTTTATATTCCTTTATTGTTTGTTAGACTATGCATACTTATTTAAAAATTAAGCATAAAGATATATATTTAGAAAGTGAAATTTAAATGATTACTTTTTGAAAAGAAATATTTGGTTTAAAGTAATGAAATTTTTGTTCTTTAGAAATGAAGACTGACCTGAACTTACTATTGGAGTGTCTGAAGTATCAAATGCACAACCCTTGTTCACAAAAGGAAGCTTTGGTCACTATTCATTCAATTTGTCAACAAAACAGTAAGACATGATAATGAATTATCATGTATGATTCTAATTCTTTAGAACTGTGACATATGACATCTGAATAGTCCTTTCTCTTCCAGTCAGATATTCTACCTGTTATGTTACTATGTTCATGTGATTTATTTTATTCTTAAAAGAATAATCATAATATCATTTCTATTTTTTTTTGTCTGCACGTCCTACAGGTAATGCAGGTTTATATTTTCGGGAAATTGGTGGTTTGGTGTTTGTAAAAGATCTTGCAAAGTCAAGTGAACATAGCATGGTAAAAGAAGCATCCTTATATACATTAGGAACTGTTGCAGAAAAAAATGGTAAAATTTAACAGCTTTATTTCATTATCCTTCAAGCATTGTGTTATTCTTTAACAAATTATGAACTTAATTTTAAAATTAAATGTCTTTTTTTATGTGTTTGGATAGTTTTATCCAGGTATTTTATTTAATTTATTTATTTATTTATTTATTTAAAATAATATATGCCAAAGATTATATTTAACCTATTAACTAATGAAGGAATCAGTAAAATGTTACAAGTGTTTTAAAGGCAGTGGCAAAAACCAATGTAGGCATTTAGGAATGCTGAAATAGATTTATAAATAGGTACACAACTAGTCGATATCTGCATGGAAATAATTTATTGCGTTCTACTGTCCAAAATGTTTTGCATTTCTGTTGACAAGAGTAACTTGAATTATTATCAGTTTTTTTGGTTTTTGTTTTTAATTTACAGAGTTGTGAAATAGCTCAGAGACAGTGAAAGGCACAGATAATCTAGAAGGGTGTGCTAGATAGGACATTCAGTAATCATTTTCATCCACTTCAAAATCTTTCACCATGCTCCTTGGCATTAGTTGGAAACATTTTTTTCACTTTATGTTTTACTGCCATGCATAAGTTTTTTATTTTGATGAAAATAAAGTTCATCCTTTTTCTCTTTTTTTTGGCTTTTGTATTTTAAGCCATAGGAAAGTTTGCCATAGTTCCAGGTTATAGGGGAATCTACCCACATTTTCTTGGTACTTCTGTTCTTTTTTCTTTTTTTACATTTACATTTTTGATCCTTTTCAAATTTTCCTGAGGTATGATAAATAGCTCATTTATCTTTTTTAAAAAAATAAAATGGCAATCCAGCTATCCTAACACTTCTTATTAAAAAGTAGGTTTTTTTCACATCAATTTGAGGTAGTACCATCATCACAATCAATTTTCATATGCGGTGGGTCTATAACTGGTTTTTGTATTTTGTTCATTGTCTATATATAGAAGTATCTGATCAAAAGATGAAGATAACCTACAACTACCACCTTGTATATGGATATACTCTGATATGCAAATTCATGTTGGCAAAAACATTTTTCTGTAGTATACCTGAAATGAAGTTGAATCTAAACCATCGATTTGTTAAACAACTTTATATTCTTATGTTTTTATCCATTAAATATTTCTTCATTACTTGTTAAGAATCAAGTTGTGTTCTAGGCATTGGGGATAAATAAGACATTGTCCTTGCATTTGAGAGAAAGAGTTTAATAGCTGGTTTTAGACACTGGATAAAATATTATATCCCTATGTTCAATCTTTGAAAAAAATTTGTTTATTGTATAATTATTACAAAAAAACTTCCTACTGTCATGTAGGTATTATTTTTGCTTTTTGGAAAGATATTTTTAGTTTTAGAACAGTCTTAAGAAATAGCATAAGTATCATTTGTCCCTCTTTTCTAAAGCAGGCTTCTGACTTTTCTGAAATTTTTCTCTTGCTAAGTATTGTTATTTACTCATCTTAAATTTTTTTTGTCACATTTTAATTTTTTGTTTAGTTAGGTTTTTATTAGAAATTCTAAAAGATTGTAATACATTTTTTTTGGAGCCTAGATCAAATATTTCTAATTGAGGTATTGCTTCTTTGGTCTGCTGATTGAATAAGCACATACCAGTCTGTCAAAAATTTTGTTATATGATCAATAAATGTCAGTGAAATGATATCTGATTTGTGCTATCCATAGCAATTAAAATTGTATTTTTATATTTCAGTTTACTGTCAGCAGACTTTGTGCACTTCAGAATTGTTTGAAGACTTAATTTGGTTCTTATCCAGTAATGATTCAAACACAAATTTGAAAAGAATGTCTGTCTATGTTATTTTGGTTCTAGTTTCAAATAATAGTAAGTACATTCAACTTTTTTTATATAATAAATCAGAATAGTCATTATTCATCCTTTTATTCTAGTTTTTATATCAATTTCTTTTGTTTTTACTAACTTCTGAGAACTACTAGCTTTAAGAAAGAATAGCATGCATTTAATTAATCAATATTTATTAATTTTAAGAAACAGTAAAGTGATTTGTATTTAACTAACAATGAAAAGAAACAGCTTTAAGAGCAAAAGACAGGTATTTAATGAATTAGGTTGGTTGATTTTTCACTATTTTTTTTTCAGTCGTTCTTTTTTTTAAAAGATTTTATTTATTTATTTTTAGAGAGAGGGGAAAGAAGGGATAAAGAGGGAGAGAAACATTGATGTGAGAGAGGAACAGATCGGTCGCCTCTTATACTCCCCCAACTGGGGACTTGGCCTGCAACCCAGGCATGTGTCCTCGCTGGGAATCGAACCAGTGACCTTTCAGTCACAGGCCAGTTCTCAATCCACTGAGCCACACCAACAGGGCTTCAGTTTTTATTTTGTAGTAATTTTAGATTTACAGAAAAGTTGCAAAGATATTATAGCGTGTACCTATACACCTACTGCTCAGGTTAAGGTTATTTTTTAACATCGCTTTATTTAAATTTTCAAATTGTTAGAAATTTTATAAGCATTTAAAATGCTTTTAGATTTTATTTTTTCTATTTTGAATTATTTAAAAATATTTTTAAAGATTTTATTTATTTATTTTTAGAGTGAAGGGAAGGGAAGCAGAGGGAGAGGAAGAGAAACATCAATGTTCAATGTGTCTAACCTGTGACCTTTAAGTTTTTGGGACGGTACCCAAACCACTGAGCCACGCTAGTCAGGGCTCCATTTTGAATTTTTTTTAAATTTTGGAGCATATTTTGTTATTATAACACAGAACCATTCAAAATAGGTGTTTTGTAATTTTTAGAAGAAATTTGAGTGCTGTCATTCTCTAAGTTTAAGTAATATATTTCCCACAATGTTGATCAGATTTTATTTACTGTACACCTGTTATACTTTACAGTAATTAAAAGTTACTTATTAAAATACTACTTAAATGTTTTCCATTTCTGCAAAATTATTTATAAACAAAAGTCATATACATGCAATGTGTGGCTATTCTTTTAAGGGACTGGACAAACGCTTGTGAGAGAAACAGGTTGTATTAAAGTTCTGTCACAGTTGTTCAGGTAAGCAAATATAAATTTCTTGTTACTAATTATTTATTACTGAAGACCTTAGCACGTTTGTATTAATTTATTTCCTTTTCCTTCTAACCGAATAGGACAGTTCTTTCAAATTATGAGTTGAATTTGTCAGACAAAAGCATTTTCCAGAGTTATCAGTTGTGGTCCTCAGTGTGCAGTACCCTGTGTGTCTGTGTCAACAATCCTCAAAATGGTGATTATTTCAAATATTTAAATATAAAAAAGATAAAAAATAAAAATTGATATTTTCCAAATATATTAAAACACGATTAACTTTGCCTTCTTTCAGATGAAAATCAAATGCTTTGCTGTTCACTTTTTCAACATGCTAATGACTGGCTAATAAACTGCATGATACCTGAGATAATTCGTCCTATTTGTTCATTTATTGGACTCACTCTTGCAAATAACAGTACGTGTTTATTATTTTCTAAGTTATACTTGAAGATACTATTTCAAAGCATAATAGAAATGTATTGAATTAAATGAATTAATGGATTAATTTTATTCCAATAAGTTGGGTCATTTTGGATGCATTTGGACTAATACAGATAGGGAAATCATAAAAGTAGATCTGTTAGGAAGATATTGGGAAGATGATTGTGGAGCATAGTTTTGAATCTACCCCGATATCTCTACCAAACAAAACTAAAAACCCTCAGAATGTTTTCTCTGGCCACATAGAATTAAATGAGAAATAAAAATAAAACATCTAGAAAAGTCCCAAATATCAGGAAATTAAACAACTCAGAACTAAAAAATGAAACCAAAACAAAAAAACACAAACTTTTAAGTCAAAGAATAAATAAATAACAAAGGAAATTAGAAATATTTTTAACTGACAGACACAACTGAAGAAGAACATTAAAAAACTGTGGGATGCTGCAAAATCAGTGTTTAGAGGGAAATTTATGTGCATTTCTTTAGAGGGAAATTTCTTTATGCATTAAGGCTTGCATAAAGAAAGAAGAAAATCTCAGATTAATTATTTTAGTTTCTGGCTAAGAAATTAGGAGACAAGGTAAGTTAAACTCAAAGTAAGCACAAAGAAGGAAATGAAATCAATGAAATAAAAAAACAGAAAAGTCAATGAAATCAAAAGCTAGTTCTTTGAAAGATGATCAATAAAATGGATCCTTTAGCCAGACTAACCACGAATTAAAGAAAGAAGGCCTAAATTACAATATCAGGAATAAAAGGTGACATCACTATAGATCTTAACAGATATTAAAAGGAAAATAAAGGAATAAAGGAAATACAAACCTGTACTTTTCAATCCCTTCACCTTTTTCACCCAGTCCCCCAGTCACACTCCCCTCTGGCAGTCATCTGTCTGTCCTCTGTTTCTATGAGTCTGTTTCTCTTTTGTTTGTTGCTTTTTTTTTTTCAAGTTTTTAAAAATGAAAATACTCATAGTAAAGAATCTTGTTTTGGAGTCTCTGCAATATTGAAAATGTTTATTTATCCTTAAATAACATTTCCTAACAGTTACTTTCTCAGATGTAGAAAATTCTGAACATGATTTTTTTTTAGATTAAAATCTTTATGTTTTATGGAACAACACAAAAAATTTTTGTGTTTAAAATATAGTGGCTCGATTTGTAACACTAAGGTAGACTGGGAAGAAGGTTTATGGCAGAATTATTATCACTAGCCCTTGTATCCCTCTCTTATAAGCACATTGCTGGAATAGGAGCTGTAGAGACTGGAATGCACAAACTCATGGATGCTTTCTGATCAGAATCATTTTCATCAGGGAAACAAAAGAATTCAGACTTTTAATGTCATTGATTCTTTGCTTAGAGTAGTTGTCATGACTCTCAATATATTATAATTTTATGCTCCAAGAAGTAAAAGAATTAGGCTTAAATAAGATTTATGAAACATGTATCCTTTTGTAACTGTTAAATCACTTTGCTGTTTTTAGAGTAAAGCAATCTGAGGAACGAGTTATATTGAAATTCAGAAAATAGGCAACTTGCTAATTGGAGTACCAACCTAGGTCAATGAATCTATTCTTTATAGCTCTTCCATTGAAGGACTTGAGTTTAATAATGTCATTCTTGTAAAATGTACCAGTTCTTGCTAAAGGAAGCAAAAGAGAAATCTAACACACAAGAAAAAAACCACTGTACTGTACATAAGGAAGCAATCTAACCAGTTAATACATAAATAAGTGGAACAACTGTTTTTCTCTCTTCCTTCCTCTCTACAGGCAATAAAATTAAAAAATTTAAAAAAAGAAAATATTCAAAAAATAAAGTTCTTTTGTTACTGATGCAGACTGTGTAGATAGGCCTACAATGATTGCATCTGTACTGAACATGTACAGACTTTATTCCTTGTTGTTATTCCCTAAGCGGTAGAGTACAATAACTATTTTTATAGGATCTACATTGTATTAGGTACTATAAGTAACCTAGAGAGGATTTAAAGTGTATGGGAGAATACGCATGAATATATGCAAATACTAATCCATTTTATGTAAGAGACTTCAGTATCTGAGAATTTTGTCATCTGCAGGAGGAGTGGAGTGTGGGGGGTCCTATAACCAATCACTTGTAGATATAGAGGGATGACTATTTGAAAAAGTTTATGTTATATTTAGTTCAGATTGATTGAATGAAACCATACAGTTGTTTTGTTTGCAGTATTAATAGTTCTACTTTATTTCTTAAGCATTTGTTCAGAAGTACTTTATATCTGTGGGTGGACTGGATGTGTTGTCTCAAGTTCTTGTGCAACTGGAATCTGATTCACACAAGACTCTTTCCAGTGCTAAGCTGGCAGTGGTGGTGACAAAGACAGTGGATGCATGTATTGCTGATAATCGTGAGTAAAAATGCATGGCAATTTTTCTACAGTTGCATTTTGTTTGAGTTCAGCATGGTAAGTGTTGAGATGGTAGCTTGAACACTAACATGTCCTGTCTAGTCTAATCCTTATTATCCCATAGAGGTTACAACTTCCCTAAGGTTCAAATCTACGTCTTCTCACTTCAAGTCTAATGATAGATTCTATCATCTCTAACCCTTTATTTCACTAAAAAGTGGCATTAAATTAAAGTGTTTAGATGAGAAATCAAGGGATGTTTTGGAGACAGAAGGAATGGAAAACCCTATCTATAGATTTTTAAAAAATTATATAAAGAATTAAGGTCTGTCTCTTTATGATAAGTATGAGATCTGACTTACCCAGCCATAACTAGTGAATGACAGAACCAAAGTTGAACCCATTCCTGCCTGTCACTTGTACAAACACTAAGGAATGATGATCTGTAAATTTTGTAATAAGCAACTCAATAACCAAAAAATAAGTAGATTTTAAAAAAATCAGTTATTGAAGGCCTGCTATGAGTAGGGCTCTATGTGAACTCTAGAGCTGCAGAAATGATTAAGATATAGTCCCTTGAGAAATTTGCAACCTTATTATTTATATAAATATTGTTAGACTCTTGGTGAACTCTGTTAAAAATACTATGAGAAGTATAGTTTAAAATGGCATAAAATGCTTGAATTTTGTTGCTTCTCAGCTTCAGGTGTGATTCACTGCGTAACATCAGTAGAATCATGGCCAGTTAGTGTATTTCATTGACAGGCAGGAATTTGTTGCATAGGAAGGTCTTTACTGTCCAGTCTAGATAAGAAGAGGTATATAAAGTGAGAATAAGCATATTCAGCTTTTAGGAATGCTTCATATTACCAACATTATGCAGGATAATGAAGAAAAACCTATTCTTTTAAAAATTTGCTTTAGTAAAATGTATTTAGTATGAGAAGGGGGATTAATGAGGGCTATATATAAGCTACCTTCATTACAATGCATTTGTGTATATTCACTCATATATACACACATATATATTAGATGTTATATAGATATATAAGATCATTCTCCTAGGATAAGATCTGAAAAATAGTATATGTAAGATATGTATATGTATAGTTAAAAGTTTTAAGTTTGTACTTACTTGTTTTTTTTCTATTTTCTATACTAATAGCTACTTTTGGGGAAGTACTATCCAAGTATCACATTGTTTCAAAACTTCTGGCATTACTGCTTCATGAAAGTCTGGATTCAGGAGACAAATTTAGCATCATTCTTACTCTTGGTCATTGCACAGAGGCTTGTGGTAAACACTGGATTTACTTAGTATGCTTATTACAACATTGAAGTGGAAGTATACTTTTGCTTTTGGTTCCTTCTAGTCTTGTGGAAGACTTAAAAACATTGCCTTTCTCCCAGTCATTCAGGCTCCAAACCAGTAATTTTGTTCTTCATCCTTCTTAATCCATGGTGTTTAGTCCGTCCCTAAACCTCTGGTTCTATTTCCGCTTATCCCTCTGTATATCCCTTTCTACCCAATTTCAGTGCTACCCTCCCAAGGCCCCCAGCCCCTTCACATCTTTCGTGAATGTGATTGCAGTGGATTGCTCCCTGTGTTCCCTTCCATCTCCATTTTTCAATCCACTCTTAACACTGCTGCACAGATCTGATCGTGTTCTCTTTTGCTGAAAACCTTTAAAAGTTCTGTCTTTTCTTTTTCTACCCATCATTCTCACCTCTTTTTTCTCCTCACTTCCATTTTCCTCCCTCTCTTCATTCTCCTACCATTCTCCCTCTGTCCACTCTCCTTCTCCTTCCCAACTCCCTTCACTTTCCTTTCTCCCTCTCTCCCCTTCCGGTCCCCTTTCTCTGCCTCCCACTTTTCCACTCTCTTCTGTTTGCTCTCTTGCTCCTTTTACTCTCCTTCTTTCCTCATTTCCATCCACTCCATTAGTTTATTTCTTTCTTCTTTTTCTTAACTTCTGTATAATTTAGGATTTAACGTACTTTGTAATTATTTTTTTATCGAGAACTATGCCTTTTTAAAAACCATGTGAAGGCATTCGTTTACGCTTATGAGGCATGATACTACTCTGGCTATATTTCAGAGATCATTACGTATAAGCCTTAGGTGTTTTCCATGAGGCAGCTATTTCCTAATTGAATACACTTTTAAAGCTATTTGTTTTTCTCTAATTTGAACTATGTTCATAATTATCATAAGGAAGAATTACGACCTAATGTAGGTAGTTCGTGATAAAATAACTATCTTCTCTAATTTTTTATATCTTTTCCAGAGGAAAACCAGTATGAGCTTTTCAAAAACAATGGGCTTCCACTCATGATACAAGCCTTAACTGAATCTCAGAATGAGGAACTGAACAAAGCTGCCACTTTTGTGCTTTTCAACTGCAAAAAAATTAGTAAGTTTACTGTTACTTTAAAAAAATAGCAACCAAAGTTCATGAAGGGGAATTTGTATCTGCTTGAATGAGCCAAGCCCCTTTAGGTCCCAGGTTCCTCTTGCATCTGAAGAGCAGAGTATGCAATTTGGACATGACAACTAGAGTGTTTCAGCATATAAAAAACTCCTAAGGAAGAGAGCCACAGTATAGATAATTCATATATTTTATACAGTGTGCACAAATTTAGTTGTAAGACTTAAATTTGAAGGCTACGGGCAACAGGATCAAATCATAATACGAAGTATTTACTTAATTATTTAAAAATGTCTGCCAGTTATTTAACAGGCACTGTGCTGGGTATGAAGAATATAGTGATAAGAAACAGTCTGTGCACTCACAGAACTTAGTTTAATTAAAGAAA
The DNA here is from genome assembly GCA_004027475.1 of Anoura caudifer. Lineage (NCBI taxonomy): Eukaryota > Metazoa > Chordata > Mammalia > Chiroptera > Phyllostomidae > Anoura > Anoura caudifer. The sequence continues at coordinate 67,316 of PVKU01006990.1, read as the reverse complement.
TAGATAGTAATTGAGTAGTGTCAAAAACAAGCGTATTATTAGAAATTAACCTAAGAGTTTAGAAGGGATGGAGCACAGATCTTAGAGTTCTGTGACAGAGGACTATGACCTAGACATAGAGCAGAAAAGGCTTCAGGAGGAAATGATTCTTGGGCTGAGATCTGAATGTAGAGAGTTAGGTGAAAAGAAGGGAATTTGTTATGGGCGAGTATCTCAGGGATAAGCAACAGTGAGGCACAAAAGCCCTGTGATGGGAAGGAGACTGGTGCATTGAAGGAATTGGTAGCCACTTTGGCTGGGGCACCAAGGGCAGTGGCCGTGAATAGGATTTTGGTCTTTGTGGAAGAAAAATTGTTGCTGCAACAAGTGAAAAGAAAATTGAAAAGATTATAGGAAGGGGCTACTTTATGAAAACTGTTTTAAAAAAACTGCTTTCAAACCTGTATCCATACAACTTCAGATGTTTTTGTTCCTGGAATAACATATTTTCATGCTGTTCTCTTTCCTATAGCTCTGAAGAATAAAGTCTATTTTATGACTCTGTATGTCCTGGGCCTCTGCCAAGCACCTGTTTTCTACCTATTTTCAGTACCACTTGGGCAGTTGAGATAGTCTAGAAGGGCAAAATTTGGAGAAAGAGGTGTGGGGTATGACATTGTTCTTGTTCAAAGTGCTAAAACAGTGTTGCTAGTAATGGATAAACTTACTATGTTTTTCTATATTACAAAGCTGAGAAATTATCTCTAAGAGAAAAACCTTTTGATGAAAATGAAGAAAAACAATTAAAAGACATAAATGTGAAGGAGAAGAATATTGAAGAATACTGGAAGAGAGCAAAGGAAATTCTTCACAGAATAGAACAGCTTGAAAGAGAAGAGAATGAGGTTGGTTTCTTTGAATTCAAAGAATATAGAGCTTTTTTGAAGTATTTTTCAGAAATATAGGTTGGAGGGTAAAAGATCATATTTTTAGTTATCAAAGCCTCTTTTGTATACCCTTCAAATTATCTTATTCTTATTTCGTGGTCTCCAGACTTCATTGACTTTCTCATGTTAAATATTTTCTTTATATTATTTTACTTCTTTTTTCATTTTCTTCGTTTTTTTCTTCCTACCTCCATCTTTCTCCTCTGAGGGTTTTTTTTTTTCTTTTTTTTTTTCTTTTTGTCTCTAGCTTTATTCAGATTTCTGGTGATCTTAGGTTGCTGGTCATATTTAAGGGTCAGATGCTAAAGTCTCTGTTGAAAGTCTGTTGACTGTGAATTTTCAAGGATTAAGTCGGTTATTATTTGAAGAACCTCTGATGTCTAATCTCCTGCCTGGAGATTGTCAGTCAGTGTTCAGGAATCAAAATGGGGAATGATTAGTATTCAGCATGTAAATATCTGCTTAGTCTGTTTCTTGAATAGTATTCTGCCTTTAGCTTTACTTGAAATCTTCTAGTGTGTAGACTTTGTTTTGTCCGTTCCAGAGATTAAATTTTCAGCCTGGGAAAGGGAGAGTAGCTTCTAGTGTTAGTCAAATGCCTGATAAGTGTGTCTATCTAGGAGTAGGGATCTAGTAACCTAGTTACTTCTTAAAGAGATTTTCATCCATTCTTCCTACTTTTAACACCACCTCCAATAGGTTCTTGTACCTCTGATTCCTAAGCCTTTTGAGAGCTTGGTAGCATATTTTAAGTAGTTTCTTGGCTTTTCCCATTGTTAGCTTTGGATTCAGATTTATCAAGTCTGCTAAGTAGGCTATCATTCACCTGTCTGCTTTCCAATTTCCAAAGTCTTATTGCCATTAGTCCTTTTTTCATTTCTCCTGTCCTTGCGGGTTTTTGCATTTTTGAAAAACTGTTCTAATTGTTTTTTTGGAAGCACCAAAAATAAGTATAGGTGTTAAATTCATCATCTTTACCTGGAAGGTCACTTTTAGCTATTACAAACAATGCTGCAGTTAATAACATTAATAATTTGTACATGTAAAAGTGTTTCTTCATGGAGGTTATACCACCTGTATATTCCCACCTGTAATGTACCGGAGTGTTTCTCCGTACGCTTTTGATCTTTGCCAGTGTCATAGATGAAAGCTACCTCAGCGCAGCTTTAATGTTTGTTTATCTTGCTGTGTAAGTGGGATGGAGCACTTTTTCATGTTTAAGAGCTATTTATATTTCCTTCCCTGTGAGCTAACTGTTCATCTTTTTTGCCTATTTTTCTGCACTAATGTTGATCTTTTTCATATTTCATTGTAGTAGATTTTTGTAAACATTAGTAGAAAAATTACACTGTGGCCCAAGATAAGACTTATGTATATTCTTTCTAGATGTCTTGATTATTATTTGGTTTTGCTTCTGGCCCTATTTTCCTCTGAGATGCCCCCACCATCTGACACATACACCTTATATTATTCTTGGTTTCTAGCAGAACTTTAAGAAAATTTTTATGTGGTAAAATATATTAGTTTTTTTATGATTTATTGATTTTGTGTAACAGTTAGAAAGGTCTTCCTCCTCTTGAGAATATTAAAATGTTATGTTTTCTTTTAGAACATATATAATTTCATTTTAATATATCAATATTTTAGTTCATTTAGATTTTATTTTTGTATAAATTGTGAGATATGGATTCAATTAATTTTTTCCCCAGATGGCTACCCTGTTGTTTCCAAATAACTTATGGAATAAATTTACTTTCCTTTCTTATGTAAACTACCCCTTTTATCATGCATATTTTATTGACAATCATAAACTTTAAGTTATTTAAAGGGAGTGTAAATTAGATTATACAGCAAATGGATTGTCTTGAAATTATTTACTTGTCATTTTTACATTATAGGAAAAAATGCAAAGAGAAAACTATAAGGATAATGTTTCATTTATGAACATAAGTACTCAAAATACATTGAAACACCTCCATACAGATGGTATTGGTGGAGATCCCAAAGCAGAAGATACGGATAAAAGCCAGTCTAGAAAACTTCAGAGTTATGCATCTCGTGGATTCATTTCTAAAGCATGTGCAAGTGATGACCAAAGGAAGACCCTGTTAAAGAGTGCAAATCCAGTTAATGCTTGTTACAAGGAGAGTAGACAAAATAAGACTTTATGTAAAGCCAATTCAAGCTGCAGTCAAGACTTACATAAAGAAACTTTTGAAAAAAAAGATTTTGTTTTTCAATCAAGGTATAGTTTAATAATTGTTTCTAATTTTTTTTCATTTATTCAACAGATTTTCTTGTGCAGTGCTGTGTGCCACACTGTTAAGCACTGGGATATAGAAATGATAAAACACGGTCTTGGGAGGAGCCTAAAGTAGAAAATGGCAGGAAAAGAGTTTGGACGGGAGAGTATGGGCCAGTTCATCGAGGGCCTTGTGTGTTATACTCAGGACTTTCAGTTTTAACTCATAGAAGGTAGAGAGCCACTAACAATTTTAAATTGAGTGATATGGTCAGATTTGAATTTTAGAAAGGTTAGTTAGAAAACTGAAAGTGAAACCCTATCTATACCGTAAGTAACAGTGCATATACAGATAATCTATCAGCAACATGGCAAGAACCAGTTTGTAAGTTTAGTTCGATGAAAGGGAGTAAGGTGTGATGAAACTCCGCCTTAGGCTTGCCTTTTCATTTGTTCCCCCACCTTACCTCCAGTACTTGTCCTTTCTCCCTCATGAGTACCGTATTGTGCCATGTATAATGCGCTCCTGTGTGTAGTGTGCACCCACGTTTTGGCCCAAACCTTCAGGGAAAAAAAAATCTTCCGTTTTAATTTTTTAATTCAATTTTTTTAGTTATTTATATTTAGAAACAAAACTGATTATTATATTACAGGATTTTTTTTTTGCATACGGATATTGTTATTGCTTTCTAGACTTACACTTTTAATGCACAAGCATAAATAAAGGAATTAAAAACATTTATATAGATATGGAATTAGTACCACACATGTATAATGCACATCCTTATTTTTCCCTCAAAAATTTGGGCAAAAAGTGCACAATTTTACACAACAAGATATGGTAGCTTGTGGGGCTGTACCTGGGATTGTAGCTTTTCTTCTTGAACCCTTTCTTGTGTTGCGCTCTTTTGAGGGTTACCATACTAGAAAGGAGACTTAAGAGGATGCTGCTGTGTTTGGGAAGGTTGCAGGATAAACTAAGTGTTAAAAAATGGACTGTATCATTACCACTCCTTTTTTCCTTTTGAAAACCATACTTGATGTTAATTTTAATTGATTTCTCAGGGATGTGAAAGTGGGAAGTAGGGAGATATGTTCTTGGGCCAGCTGTCTGTTGCCCTCTGGCCCACTCAGTTCCTTTTTTTTTTTTTTTTGGCTCTCATTTCTTCCCTTTATAACTATTCTTCCATGTTTCCATTGGCATCAATATTATTGCCCTCTGTAGTCTTGTTCAACTCCACTTTTAGAAGCAAGATTATTTGTCAGAATTTGGTAGATTTTGGTAGATCCTAGCTCCAGCTCCGTCTGCCTGACGGATACTCAGAATCACACCATCGCTTACAGAAACATTTGTACACACACCAAACGGTATGTTTACTTTTAATAATCTGGTCTATTTTCTTTTAGTGACAATGATTTTAAACATCCAAATCCTATTGTCAAAAATAGAAAGCAGCAGTTACCAGTAACAGGTATGATTAAAAATGATTTTTTTCTTTGATTTTTCAAGAAAACATTTAGGTGACTAACATAGCTAAAAATGTATATTATGTATCTTCCGTTTAACATATAAGCCACACCTCTGACTCTCTTTCTGGTACAATGTTCAGTCACCTTTTACTGATAATCCAGAATGTTTTTGTTCATCAGGATGACTGGATGTATAATTCTGGGCTAAAATTTATGAAAATCTTGATCATTAATAAATCTTGTAAATATCAGGTCCTTTGCTTTATTCAAAAAAAATCTTGCATTTTGCATTTTTTTCCAGATCCATTCACATTATGTTCAGATATAATAAATAAAGAAGTAATCAAATCTCTGTCAGCTGACAATTCTTTCAAAATATCCAAGTATAGGTGCTCAGGTAAATATTTTTAAATTATAGTTATTTCAAAATTAAAGCTTTATCTGATATTAAATAGAATTTTTAATAGTTCTGCTAGTGTGATTTTAACTTGATTTCTTGGAAAAGTAATGACTTGGAATATCATAAAACGTTCAAAATATTACCTTTTCTGTCTGTATTACCCTGTGTTCCCAGTACTTGTTTTTATGAATCAATATAGATAATAAATACTTTTAAAATTATCTTATTATCCTCTTTTTGTTGCAAGTAATACCTCTATAAGTTTAACTTTATTGAGTAAGGTAAACATTTCTTTATAATTTTAGAGAGCCAGTAAATAGGTTATGTATGTGGGATTATGCTCTACATATTATAGGCATTAAGTATTAAATAATATCTGATTTATGTTTATAATAAATATATAAATGTTTCTAGTGTTCTATGCCCCATTACTTTTTCTGCTGGGGTCTTTATTTTTAATTTTTTGATAACAGTTTACATTCAATATAATTTTGTATTAGTTTCAGGTGTAGAGCATAGTGGTTAGAGAATCATATACAAAGTGATTCCCTGATATTTCAAGTACCTACCTGGGACCAGGCATAGTTATTTCTGTAGGGCATTTGTAAATACCCCATAGTGCTTATTCCATCTCTTCTTCTTCTTCATACCCCACTATTTTCTCTTTACTCTTACCCTTGTACTGTGTGCTCTATGGAGAAAATTGAGACTATTACACATTGGGCTCAAAATATTATTCTTGCCCTGGCTGGGTATCTCAGGTAATTGGAGTGTCATCCCATACACCGAAAGGTTGCAGGTTAGATCCCAGGTTGGGGGGAGGTGGGAGGTGCTTACAGGAAGCAAGGGAAGTAACCCATCAGCGATCAGCATTTCTCTCACACGTAGATGTTTCTTTCTCTCTCTCTCTCTCTCTCTCTCTCTCTCTCTCTCTCTCTCTCTCTCTCTCTCTCTCTCTCTCTCAAAGTAAGTAAAGATATCCTCGGGTGAGGATTTAACAAATACATATGTATTACTATTCTTCAGTCTTGGATATAGAATTTAATTTTATTAGTCTAAAACTGACATCTAGCTATAATCTGAATTCCCATCTCCTTTTTTCTTCCCATTTTAGTACTTGTAAAGTCTCTTCATTCCCTTTCTCCCCATTAACTCCTTTGGTTCCACCTTAAACTATGTTAATTTCTCCTCATCTTAAAATTCAACAGTGTGATTTGCTATTGCTTCAGGTATTCATCTACTCTTTTTTTCCCTCATTTATTACCAGATTCCTGCTTTTGCTCCCTTCTCTATCAATGTATTAATTAATTTCCTTTTTAATTCCCTGAATCTCTTTCAATGTATGAATTAATTCCCTTTTTAATTCCCTGCAATCTGGCTTCTTTTATTGCCCTTCTACTAAACATTTATGTTAAAGGTTACCTGAAGCCTCATTTGCCCCACCCCCAAACCAATGACTTTTTAAAAAGTTCTTTTTGTGTAGTTTCTCTGCATTGTTGAATTCTATTCCTTGAAATCCTCTTCTCTCAACAGTTTAATACTACAGTTCTCAAACTGTTCACCCAGGCTTCCTGGGGCTCTGCAGTGAACTCTCTAGGGTACTACACAATATTTTAAATTTTATAAGTGAACCACAAAATAGTCAATATCTTTTGAACACTGCATGAACCACTAGCTCAAAGTAGTTCAGACTTTTGACATTAGATTGCACTACATTCTTTTTGATGATATCATGTCTTTGTGGAACTGGGTTTTTGGTGGTGGTTGTGATAAAAATTAAGCACCATATGAAAAATCAATGTGGAACAGAAAATGAAGGTGGCAGAGTCTAATGTGATTCCAGGGTTTGAGAAGTTATAATATACCCAGTAGGTGCACACATCCCTTTAGGAAGTAATTGTAATTAGTCAGAATTAAATACAAATATTTTTTCTTTCAATTTAGGTATCTTATTTTTTCAAGGGGCTACTAAGTTGTTAGAACATAAGTACTTAAGTTGTTCTGCACTTGACAGGATGGTTGACATTTCTTTTGGCCTAAAGGTTCTGTAAAAAAATCACCAAGATGTTAAGGGTGCCATGAAGTGAGAAAGTCTGTGAACTAGTGGTCAAAAGTGTTCCAGTTGAGCCCTGGCTGGTGTGGCTCAGTGGATTGAGTGCTGGCCTGAGATCCAAAGGGTCACTGGTTTGATTACCTGTCAGGGCACATGCTTGGGTTGTGGGCCAGGTCCCCACTAGGGGGCACATGAGGGACAACCACACACTCTCCCTCTCTTTCTCCTTCCCTTCCCCTCTCTCTAAAAATAAAATAAATAAAATGTTTAAAAAAAAGAGAGAGTCAGAATTTGCCTCTTAATATGACACAGTAAGAAGTATACAATACTACCTGTGAGGAATTCTAAAAACAATTGAATCTGAATCTGATCGATCATCTAGATCAAATTACTAGTTTATTGGGCACACAGGAACATTTTAAAGGATACAACTAGAATATAATCAGCAAAACCCAGCTTTTGGGAAACTCCATAGTACAAATGACCCAGTGTCTACAACAAGTACATGATAAGGAGAAGGAGAGGAGACTTGACGGATTAAAAGAAGTGCAAAGTACATATCAACTGAACGTGGTGGTGGACCTTGTTTGGTTCATGATTCAAAGAAACCAATTAAAAGAAAGTTTTGAAATGATGGGGAAACTTGAACACTGGATATTAGATTATATTAAGCATACTTTTCTTAGGTGTGATAATAGTTTTATGTGTTTTAAAAAAAGAGTCCATATCAGAGATGCAATATGAAGTATTTAAAGATGAACTAACACTTTTTTAAACAGGAGGCTTCCAAATACATTCATTCATTCATTCATTCATTCATTTAGTCCTCACTTGAGGACATATACATTGATTTTAGAGAGAGGGAAGGGAGGGTGAGAGAGAGGGAGAGAAACATGCATCAGTTGCCTCTCATACACGCCCAACTGGGGACCTCTTGTACATGCTCTAACCAGGGACCAAACCTGCAACCCAGGCATGTGCCTTAACCTGGAATCAAACCCACAGCCTTTCCGTTTATAGGATGATGCCCCAACCAAATGACCCACACTGGCCAGGGCTAGACGAACTAATACTTTAATGCAAATTTCAGTCTTTATAACCTAGTGTATACATGGGCAGGGCAGTTACATGAAGCATAGATAAAATGTGACTGACCATGCGTCAATAATTATTGAAACTGATAATCAATAAAATATATTTTTTAAAAATTGGGGAAACCAAAATAAATTGAGCTTAAAAGAAAAAAATAATTATTGAAACTGGGTGATGGATACATAGAGATTCATTATACTTTTTCTTTACTTTTGTGTGTTTGAAATTTTCCACAATAGGACATTAAAAGAACATGAGTGGGCATAAGAATTACCTCTTTTGGCTATCTTTCGTAACAGTAACTCCTGCTTAGAAGCAGGCCAAAGTAGATGCTCCTCTTCCGTGTCACTGTAACTCTGTTCACACCTCTGTCATAACACTTATTTCGCTATATTGTAGTTGTTGTTTTTTACATCTCTCACAAGATTTCGAGCTGCTTGACTTATTTATAATTCCTTATTTCACTTCAGTTGACATCATAAAGATATTTGCTTTCATAGATTTGTTATTAGATATTTTGTAACATCTATACATCACTTTAATTTTTTTTCTTTTAGGTTGCATAACAGTAGGAAAATCCCTGAATAGCCGAAATTTTAGCAAGCTCTTGCACTCTTGCCCATACCAATGTGATCGTCACAAAGTCATTGTGGAAGCTGAAGACAGATATAAAAGTGAACTAAGGAAATCATTTATCTGTAACAAAAGTAATTGACTCAGCAGCTTTAAAACTATAATTGTGACTCTACCTTCTGAACTATAATCTAGAACTTATATTAAAAGCTAGAGGGTAAACTAATGTTGAAAAGAAAATCTGTGTCTGAGCAAGCAGTGATTTAAGATGTATCCAGGGAGCAGATTTAGTCTCTGGTGTTTAAACATTGTTCCTAATTCACCTAAGGATTCCTATTAGAAGGGGAACAGAAGGGAAATATCATGCTAATGGAATTGACGTGCTGTTACTCAGATTGACATGCTAAGTATGCTAAATGTTTTCCATATTTTTCAGAAATTCTGCTGACCCCACGTAGACGACAGCAACTCAGTAATGAACCCACTACCTCTGGAGGAATAAGTGAATATATTTAATTTTTAAATAATCCAAAATTTCAGAAGGAAGAGAATAAGTAAATATATTTAATTTTAAATAAGCCGCAATTTCAGAAAGGAGAGAGCAGCTGAATGATTGTTCTGTTTCATCATTAATGGCTCTTAGATGATAACGTTTGTCTCTGATGAGAACCATACTTCCTAAGAAAGGAGGCATCCCTCTTCCCTTCCTCACGTTCCTTGCTCACCCATTCATTGCCAGCTGGGGAAGGAGCAGGAGGAAACTAATATTTATTAGGTACCTACTATGTGTTAGGTATTTTGTATATATTATTTGCTTTAATTCTTACAACAACATTGTAAGGTAGGTATTATTTAATCCCATTTTAAGCCACTTTGAATTGGCAAATGGCAAAGCTTAGGTTCAAATGCAAGTCTGTCCTTTAGAAGCCTCTGTTCTGTCCTCGAGACCGTGTTTCTATTTTAAGAACAAAATTATTCTCCTGTGCACAAGTGCTTCAGAGAGATTTTGCAAGTTTTGTTTCATACCTATAGCACTTCAAACAACCAAAATTGAATAGACAGATAGTATAAACCTTAAAGCTCTCCTTAAAAATCAAAATACTTAAATAATGAATTAACTTACAGGAATTTTATTTAACTTCAGAGTTAACGTTCCAGGTTTATCACTGAGACTTAAAGAACATTACCATTTTCTTCTGTTCATATGGAATTAGTACCCGCAGAGTAACAATAAGCAGTTGAGTGCCTACTTGTCAAAGTAAGCTGGAAATTAGTAACATCTGTAGAGCCATTCTGTTATTTATGCAAAGACATTCACATTTGTTATATCCAGGAAACATTTTGCCACATACTTTCATTTGACCATCTTCACTATTAAAACCTTGAAAGAAATTTCAAATTTACTTTTTATATCTGGATCTCTTTCTAGGTTAAAAGTTCTGCATATAAATTAAAATTAAGTACAATCTCACTATAGGGTAGCCCACTTTTTAACATAATATTTTCTGTATAAACTGTTAGAAAATGGATATTTTCTCCCTGGTCGAGTAGCTCAGCTGGTTAGAGCATCATCCCAATCCAACAAGATTGCGGGTTTGAACCCCTGTCAGCGCTCATACAGGAATCAACCAATGAGTGCACAAATGGGCAGAACAACAAATTGATGTTTCTCTCTCTCTCACCCTTCCTCTTTCTCTCACCCTTCCTCTCTCTCTAAAATCAACAGAAGTAAACATTTTAAAAAAGAAAATGGGTGTTTTTCCATAGAAACATGTTGCACTTGGAAATCTTGTTTTTGACAAGGAGTTGGCATCAAATTAAAATAGATTCTTTTTCAGCAACATATCTTAAAAGCAAATGTATAAAAACTAAAAATATTTTATAATAACTTTACATAGTAAAATCATTTGCAGAGCCTCCTGAAATGTACGTAATTATGGCTTTACATTGATTATACAGAGGGATCCTAAATAATGTTTTGTGACATTCAGCTCATAAATACATACATCTTTTTTTGTGGGTTAGAATTGCTTTGGCTAAAACCAAATAGTTAATAATTTGGCCTGCTTTTTTAGAATGTAGAAAGGCATCTTGAGGAGGTAGTGATTAGATTGGTCTCATATCTCTTTCAAAAGCAGTCTAGGAAAATTTGATGTATTGCCATTTTCCTCACCCTTAATAAATTTCTCTTTTTTATTAGATACAGTCATCATAACTCGTTTGGTTATAGGCTACACTCAAATTTTAGATGATTCTTTTCAAAAGGGGCCATTACAGCATCTAAGCATTTTTTGAGATGGATTGGTATCCTAAGGGGGTTTGAACAGTAAGAGTCAATAGAACTGAGCCTTCTTGCCTATTTTCCCTGCTCTTTCCTAATGCCCTATCAATATCAAGAGGACCAACGAAGAAGCCACAGAGGGGTCTTGTGGCAGAGAGAGCTCCTCCTTCTTTCTAGGCTGCCTACTACTCGAATGCAGTAACCTTTGAGACCTTTGAGGAACTGGGCACAGATGCTAAGTGCAGGAGTCAGTGAGATGGCAGCTGCAAGGGAAAAGTGGCGATTGGCTTTACATGAACAACTCTGTACCCTCATAACCTGAATGTTGTAATAACCCATCTAATACTGATCACAGTGAGTTCAAATCGTTTAGCAAGTGAAACTGAAATCACCTATTTCTAAGATAACTGCAGTTTTCTAGTAGACCCAAAAGTAAGGAGTAATTTCACTGATAAACTTCAAACCAGTTTTTACCAATAATAACGTTTTTCCTTCAACAACTATTTATTGATCACCTATTACGTGTTAGACACTGTTTCAGGCCCTGGGGATACAGTGGTGAGCAAAACACAAAAATTCCATCTTCATGGAACTTGCATTCTAAGTAAGACCATTAAGTCATAATCAGACATTATTTTCATTTCTTTTATCAGCTCTCTGCTGGTAAGATTTTCTCTTCTGTTTTAAAAGATCTAAACTGTGGCTCCTATCCTAGGAGAAGTGGACAAATGGCTAACTATCTTGACATGCAAGAGCAAGATTCCTAAGGGTTTTCCAGGTTCTACTAAAGTAAATAGCAGTCTTAAGTGAATAAACAAACCAAAAAGAATCCTCCTCATCAGCATCTACCTACAATGATACATGGATTACCAACAAATGAAAAAGTGTTAAAAGAACTATTCCCTAGTAATCATCATCAGAAGATATTTGTGTTTACAGATACCAATGGTGCATTCTTTTTGTCATAGAGAGTATCCCTAAAAATCAGATACTTAGCCCTGACCAGTGTGCCTCACTTGGTTGGGTGTTGTCCTGTAAAGTGAAAGGTTCGATTCCAAGTCAGGGTACATGACTGGATTGCAGGTTTCGTTCCCCCCATTGGGGCAAAGGGTTGCCGATTGATGTTTCTCTCCCTCTCTTTCTCCTTCCCTTACCCTCTCTCTAAAAAATAAGTTTAAAAATATCAGTTAAAAACTTCCTTCCCCCTTTTGTAGCCTTTTGTTTTAACAAACTGAGCATCCATATAGGTAGTGAACTTGTTTTTTAAAGTGAATTTCAAAAGACCCATCTTTAAAAGTATTGATCAAGACTGGTAATTAAAGTAACAAGTGTTGATATTCTTTTCTATTCTATGAAGTTATGGAGCTCTTTGGGAAGACTGTATCTGTAATATAGGTAAGCTGTTTGTTAAATGTCCTCACAAGAATGTCAAAAGAATTAACAGTCAAATGTTTGTAAATTCCTGATTTTCTTGATTGAAAGATGTTGCAAGTATTATTATAATATAAAATTACAATTATTGAAGAAGTTGCATTGATAGCATCTAACCATAGAACACACTCAGTTTTTAAAAATTGAAACGGATTTCTATGTGATGAGTAGCCCAGGCATGAAGTTTTCTCTCTATATAGTTCTTATTTTTAGAATAAGTTAAGCACATAAGTACTTAAGAAGGGTCTCAAGAAGACTTTTTCTCCCCCAGCAGGCACTAATACATTCTACAATTCTCATTAATTACAGAAAAAAGAAAAATTCGTAAAAACTTTACTGAAGAAGAAATAAGCTATCTTTTCAGTGGAGTTAAGAAAATGGGAAATCACTGGAATTTAATTTTGTGGTCTTTCCCCTTTCAACATGGACGGAAGTCTGTTGACCTTGCTCAGAAATACCACAAGCTCACCAAACGTCCCAAGTGTGTGTCTCCTTAATTGGAAGAAGATTTGTCAATTTTTAGTGTGAACTCTTGAAATATAATACCTTGAAGATACAAATTTTAAAACATTCTTCTAAACTCTCATGATACAAGGAATGTGAACATAGGGATACTGTTTTCATTAAATATTTTTTGTGATGAGATGAGCTATAGCTTCAAATTATTAAAATAGTTTATAAAGCAAATACATTTTCAAGGTGTGGATTAATAAGACAAATTCCTTCATAAGATCAAACATTTGTTTAGGGATATGCTTTTATTTTTCCTTAAGCTTAAATAACATAGGTCAGAGAAAAAAATTATCAGCCTTTAAACATTATTTGACATTATATTGCAATGAAGACTGTGGGAGACATTTGGATTTTAGTATTCTTACCCAGTGAAAGCTCCTCCCCAGAAAGACAGAATAATTTCCCAAGCTGTTCAAATGAGGTTCCCACACACTAAATCAATGCTTGACATTTTGTTAATTAAAATGTTCTCTAAAATCTGATTGTGAAGTTGCTTTGCATACTTCCAAATTATATGGTCAGGTTCACTTCTTTTTGGCGTATGTTTGTTTTTGCTCTTTCCAAACTTTTATTTAACAATTTTTTATTTAAGTTAGTTTTCTTTTAATGGAAAACCAAACAGATATCTCAATTTTCTATTTTTCTTACCTTTTTTTTCTTTCTTTTTTTTTTTGTATTCCATCATGATCCCCAAAGGATGCTGTTGCAGCTTCCATTATACTGAAAATGTCGGTGCTGTGGCAAAGCGATCAAGTATCGGCCTGAAAGCTCCGCTGTGCTTACCTGTGGGCACCCTGCTTCACGTCACTGCAGCAGCTCCTTAGTCCCAGATGGTGTTTCCCTAGCAGCATGATTTCTTTGACCTTTTCAGATCATGACTATTTCTACTTAGATGAAGCATAGTTTTTATTACATTTCTTATTTTTTGATCCACATTGAAAATTCCAGAGGGTTAACAAAATTTTCTATTCAAATCCAAAATTTCCTTTAGGCAAAAAAAAAAAAAAAAAAAATACAATTAGTAAAATCCCTTGCAGCATTTAAAGTATGAATGAATCTACTCCATTATCTGTCTCTTTCCTAAGCGTTCTGAAGATAATTTAAATAGTTTTGATGGATTATTTTGATTTGTACTTCTCAAGATTTATGAAAGTTGCTTTAGGTCAAAGGGGAAAACATTTTGTTGCCTCAGTCTCATTGGCTTAGATAATAATAAGTCTCTCTTACCATTTTTCAGATTTAAACGTATTTTTCTGTTTTAAGTGAGTCATAGGTAACAGTTCTTTAAAAATTATGCATGTAACAGAATCATTAAATACTGCTTATAGAAGCATCCCCAAGAATATGACATACTATAACTTAGACACTGCTTTGTGTTTGATACTATATTTAAAATAAACTACTACCATCTGAAAACTTCTTTAATTTTATCCTAACCCTTGGATAACTTTTGGTTAGCATAAGCTGCTTTTCCCTCCCTTAAATAGAGATATTTGGTAATAAAAATAAATGAAGAAAATAAAAGGAAAGCCAAAAATGATAACATATTAGAAGACTGTATAGCTGTAGTAATTTAGACCTGGCAAATCAACAGGGAATAGAAAATGATTTTAATAATGACAGATCCTTGGAGTTGGAACTGACCTTAAATTCATGTTCTCTGCCAGAGGTATGAATTTCTCTATGACAATCTGGACATTGATGGCTGTCTTTAATTTTGTATATATCTTGAGAAACCTGTGATTTACTACCTCATAGGGTAATAATTGATGGCTGGTTCTCTCTTAGGCTAAAATGAAATGTGCCTCCCTACAACACCCTCTGAAACCACAAAAGTTGAATCCCTTTTCCACATGCCGGCCCTTGGGAGAGTTGAAGGTGTTTATTATTTTCCCTTCTACATCCTTTTTATCCCGTATGCTGATGAGCCCCAGCTACTTATTTAGTAGAACAGTATCATGTCTCTTTATGAGCTTAGTCACTGACCGTTGGACACCTCCTTGTCCAATGGCCAGTATCCAAACTGTATCTAGAAAGACATGTGTTTTGACTGGAAGACTAGGGCATCAGCCTCTTTGCTAGGCCAAATGAGGTTTTATGGACCTTACCTATGATGCTTCTTGGCAATCTATATGACCAACTTTGAAATTATAGTTAATACAATGATCCTGATTCAGGTCATCCACGACTTGTATGGTGTTCTGCTGCCTTCTCATGCAAGTCACACTAATGACAAAATGAATTGGCTGGTCCAGGATGGGAGGTTGGAGCAGGTCCCTAGTGGCCTCCTCTGGTGGTCTTTGATCATCAGTCCCCTCTGGGCCTGGTCTTTAACAAGCCTCAGTCCTGCCTACCTTTCACTTTCTCATCTATGTGAAATGCCCAGTTGAAATATGCATTTTCTGTATCTGCAGTATTCAGTATCCTCCTGTTATTTCTGCAAAAAAACACAAAAAACAAACAAAAAAAAAACCCCACCTAAATGTGGTATTATCTTTTTCTTTTCCAACTGGTCATATTCGATAATTTCACCTCTGGCTAATGAAGTTCACTGGCCTGTAGTTTTCAACTTCATCTTCTGTCCTGTGCAAATTCAGATGATGCTTGCCTTTTTATGACTTAGAACACTTTGCCTGCTCTTTCCAGGCTTCCAGAGGTATAACAATGAGTATTCACTCCCATTGTCCCCGTTGGACTGTACATTCAGGTTGGTAGGTGATACTATATTTTGCTGTGTATCATGCACACTTTTTTGCCCAAATTTTTGAACGAAAAATAAGGTTGTGCATTATATATGTGTAGTACTAATTCCATATCTATATCTTTTTAATTCTTTTATTTATGTTTATGCATTAAAAGTATAACTCTAGAAAGCAATAACAATATTCGTATGCAAAATATTGCCCTGGAATACGATAATCGCTTTTGTTTCTAAATATAAATAATTAAAAAATTAAAATGAGAGATTTTCCCCCCGAAAGTCTAGGAACCCAAAAAACATGGGTGTGCACTATATATGACAGCGCATTATACACAGCAAAATATGGTACGCCCATTTGTTGGATTCTGTAATCCATTTGGCAGAGCCAGGATCATAGTCCTCCTACTCCTATGAAATCCATGTGGGTGGCTGCTTATCACTTCCTTGTGATATTTAGAAATGCCTTGTAAAGTGAGCCTGCTTCTACAGACTTTATAGCAAGAGCTCTCAGGTAGTGGCCACACCTAAATTTAAGCTTGATTTGGCACAATGTACTTTTTTTTTTTTGTTCCATTATCCTCTTTGTTTCTCTTTCCACTATCTCTTCCTCTTTCACATCTCTTCCCTTTTCCCCTGAAGAAAGCGAATTAAAGCCAGCTGTTTCTGGTGTCAATAGCTGGTTTCCTGAAAATATTTTTAAAAACCTGTTAATAAACTTAAGTGTATTGTCACTGCGGTAAAGATCACCACCACCTCACAATCTTAATAGCGTCAGTGAAAAAGGTGGGGGGGAAGGGGTATTTATGAGAATTCAGGGGTCTATCTTAAGGACGATCTAATAATGCGGGGCTTGACTAGGTTTAGGCAAAACTTGTAATAGGTTAAGAAAAGTGAGTAAAATTCTAAGAACTAGGACCCTATCTTCTAGCATTGGGTCCTTCGGCAGGTTTCTTAAGCTTTATGAGCTTCAGATTCCTCATAAAGGAATCTTTACGGATTGGATACGATTCAGGGGGATAACGTGACTCTGGCACACGGTAAGAGTTAGATGAATAGCTCTAAGCGTTAGTCTCCTTCCAAAACCTGAGCTTTTCGTGTCTGCCAATCTGGCTTCCTCGGCTTCGACGGCGCAGCCGCAGCGGGATGCGCCAGGAGGACCCGGGGCGGGGTGCCCGTGCGCCCCTCCGCCGGCAGAGGCCGCCAGAGCGCCCGTCCCAGCAGCTCCCGCCACCGCCTCCCCGCACTTGGCTGCCTCGGCTGCCTCGGCTGCCGCCTGACCGCCACCCGCCTCCTACCAGCGAGGCGGCCTCACGACCTTGTGAGAACCTGCGGACACCGTTCCAGGGGGTGTGCGGCTGGCGACGCAGACCCTGCAGGGTGGGCGGTGTGAGGCGCAGCGCGTGGGACGGCGGGCAGCGGGCGTCCCAGCCAGGGTCCTCGCGGGTCCTCGACAGGCCCGGGGGAGGGTCCTCTTTGTGGCTGCAGTTGGCAAGATGGCGCCGGTGGGGGTGGAGAAGAAGGTGCTGCTGGGCCCCAACGGCCCCGCAGTAGCAGCCGCCGGCGACCTGACCAGTGAGGAAGAGGAAGGCCAGAGCCTATGGTGAGACCGCGAGGCGGCCAGGCTGTGTTGGCTGGGCGGGGGAGGCCGCGTCCGGGCGGGGAGCCCGCCGGGCTGGGCCGGACCGTCGGACAGACCGACGGGTCATCCCGGGCCGGTCAGGTCCAGGCTGGCCCCGGGACTGACCGCTTTGCCGTTATCCCCACAGGTCCTCCATCCTGAGCGAGGTGTCCACCCGCGCCAGGTCCAAGCTGCCTTCTGGCAAGAACATTTTGGTCTTTGGTGAGCGCTGGCGGCGGGGCGTTGCCCAGGGAGCCGGGGTGGGCGAGGCGGGCGTCCCACGCACAGGTCCTAGCCTTTCTTCTGCTGCCTGCCGTCGGCTGGCCTCGGCCGGTGGCCCAAAGACCCAGGCTGGACAGCCGGACAGGGGCCAGGTCCACCACGTCTGAGGTTGGGGTGTTGCCCTTTCGGAGAGCCCAGTGATGCTGGCATGGGGTTGTCGGTGCATTCTTTAGTCCTTTGGCTGCAACCTTGGTCTTGCTTTAAATGTCCCTGACCCCTACGCTCACAACCTCGAAGGTTAACGAATGTGGGCGTGGAGAAGAGTGAGTACAGGAGACAGGTGGAGGAAGCGGCGAAACCGGATGACTTGGGGTCGGGGCTGTGGGGAGCTGGCACAGCAACCACTCCTCCATCTTCATGAGCAGTGGTAGGGACTCTGCAAAGGGACAGGCGGCCTTGGAGCCTTTACCAAGGGACCTGATTGCCTTATTCCAGTCATCATTGCTGGGTTGCCTGGGTCAGGTTCCTTAACGTCTCTGGTTTCAGTTTCCTCGTGTAGGTAGGTGCAGGAGTTTGACGCTCCCTTCATACAGGAAACCCATTTGTTGAGTGGGACCTATAGGCTGGGCGGCCCGACAGCACAGACACCCGTTAGCCTCTACACAAGCATCTCCATGTAGGGAGGGACGGATGTGTTGGTCATTACACTATACCACTTAGGCGTGGGCAGATTATTGTGCAGCATCACACTGCTTGGTGCTGTTTTGAAAGAGGTCAGGTGTTTGAAAGAAAAGTGTCAACATGCAGGGGCACAGAGGGTTAGAGCTTGCAGAAACGCACAGGTAACAAGAGGGTGTGGGGGTTTGGAAGCTGCCAGAAGTTGCTTGGGGCAGACAGATTGTGGAAGGCTGAAGAGTTGATGATTTTTTCCTGAAGACTCCTGATTCTCAAGGGCCTTTTGTTCACCTCTGTCCCCTAATCCACATGGGAATCACTGCGAGGAGTGGAGCAGGTGGCCTTCAGGTAGTGGCCATCACACTAGGTATCAGGGACCCTTAGAGATCGTCAAGAATCGGGGAATCAAGGTACTGGATCCATGTCGGAGAAAGGGAATTCTGGCTGCAGAGTGGCAGGTGGCTGGAAATGAGCAGGTGCTGAAATCAGGCTGACAGTACCTACTGTACAGCCGGATCCAGATGGGACGTGGAGGGCCTGAGTAAGGTGGTGGCATTGGGGTGAGGAAGGAGACCTCTGGTCTGCGGAATACCTTTCAGTTCTCCTGTTCTGTAAGTCCGTGTTATTAAATCCCAGGGGTGCCTAGTGATGTTCCTTGGTGGTGGGTCATCTTGATGTTTAAGGTTTCTTATTTGGAGGGGTGTGGTTGTTAGTTGGTCGGGGTTGAGGAAGTGCTTGGTAATTATATTACGCTTGAGAGTTTTGCTTAGGTCTGTAATTAGTTTCATTAGTTTTGAGATGCTTATGAAAGCGATGTACTAAAATAAAAGTGAATGATAGCTTCCATTCTTCATGTTTGTGAGGCAGGACCGGACTTTTTATTTTTAGTTCAGAGTTCTTAGGTTTTTAAGGTTGATTACATATTGAAGATTTCTTGCTTTTCTTGTGGTAAAAGTTTATTTTGTGAGAAAGTAGTTGCACCTTTTACTTCTCCAAATGCCTATCTTGTGAGTTGTAGGTAGGGCCTGTGGACCTGTGTTAGTCCTTCCCTTGCAAAAGAATGTCATTTTAGATCTTGGAATTTGCTGCCTTTATCACCCCTCACCACAGCATCCACTCTTAGAGCAAAGCTTGCTTTGTCTGTGAATGCAGGTGAGAGACCTCAATAGCAGGCTTTGCAGGAAATTCTTAGTTGTTCTTTGTGTGAATGTGCAGACTCCCCTTCCTTGCCTACAGCACACAGTAGACTTTGTCTTCTTACATCCGTTATTTGTAGGTGAAGATGGTTCTGGTAAGACAACCCTCATGACCAAACTACAAGGAGCCGAGCATGGCAAAAAAGGAAGAGGCCTGGAGTATCTCTACCTCAGTGTTCACGACGAGGACCGAGATGGTGAGTGAAGCGTTGGTCCGTGGTGAGGTTGACTGCAGGTCTCTGACTCCTTGGTTGCAGCTCCTGCTGCGTGGCCAGGCATTCTCAGTTTTCTGTTTAGTTCTGTCAGCCAGTGGGCCGGTGCCCATTCAGTCCCAGTAGGAATTCCCGGTTTGGGGTGTGGTGAGGAAGGAAACTTTGTTTAGTGCAAAACAGCTCAGTTGCGGTGTAGCATGGCTGTGAAAACAGCATGGCTATGGGACAGCATAGTAGTGCACAGCTCAGTTATGAAGCAGCATGACTGCTTGGCTGTAAGGAGGCCCTGGGGTAAGGCCTCTCCTCTGTTAGGCAGCTCAGTTCTGCCTTAGTGACACATCTTCAGCTGGGAAAATACAGTCTTCTGCCTTCTGTGAAATGGGAAAGTGGATGTCCCACGCCAGAGAGGAGCTGACTTATATAGACAGAAGTCCCTGTCCCCTGATTGGTCAGTGAAAGTGTTGATGGGGTTATAGCTGCAAAGCTCCTATTGGACTGGGGAAGTCTCAGTCCTATTGGTTGAGATAGGATTGCAGAAACTCCTCTATAAGGGAGGGCTCAGATGACAGAGACACAGTGCAGGAAGGCAGTTCAGTGCAGGAGGTAGACAACTTAATGCAGGCTTCTCCTTGAGGTGTGGTTTGCACAAGAGGCCCCTGTGTAGAAATGGCTGCTAGGCTCTCTTTCGTTTTGTTTGTTTTTTTCATTTGAGCCCGGTTAGCCAACAGGAGCCCTTCTGTCTAGGTATCTTCTTTCCCAGGGGCCACAGTTCTGAGAGAATATCACAGGGGAATAGATGAAGTGCATGTCTTTGTAGGTCTTTACTCACTTTCTTCTTCAGAGATGTTAGCAAAAATGGGGAATAGAGCTGTCTGTCAGCTGCTGCTCTGGGTAGCCCCCACTTAGAAGGAGTTACTGAAGGTAAAGTTTCAGATGCCCATAGAGGTAATAAGAAACATGTTTCTAAAAGCTGGGGACTTTCCTGTGAGAGAAATGCTTAACAGGCTGATCTGGGCACCATTGTTACTCTGCCTGGTTCTAGTGGAGTATCTGAAATTGGTGTAAACAGCTCAACAGGTATTCACAGGAGACTTTTCTCAGTCTCTTTGTGACATTGTAACAACGCTAATTTCCTGTGTTTCTTCCAGTGGACAGAATAGAGGCTCAGAGATGATAATATTCTCTCTTAATTTCTCATCTTGAGAATGTGTATAGAATAGTTTCTACCTACAAGGTAGTTGGGATGATTAATAGTGCAGGGTAAGCACTCTTATAAGAATTAGATACAAGTTTACAGTTCTTTCTTGCAAGTATAATTATGAGCTGGGTTGGAGGAATGGTTTTTGGTTACCATTACTCAGTTGCCTCCTTTAAATAATTTTAGGTTTTATGTTAGATCTTGAATGGCTCTAAAGTAAATAATTACTGATGTCTAGGTCTTTCTTTTTGTGGGAAAGTTATGTAGTATATGGAAGACACGTAGTTGTTAAATTACTTTTTTTATATTTTCCTTACCCATTTAAACAGTTAGGACAGTGACATAAGGGTGATTATATCCCACTACCTCTGATCCCCTATGTCCTTATTGCTAAAACGAAGAAGCTGGACCCAGGTCTTTTCCAGCATGATAGTTCTTCCATCCCCAAGAGTCATTATTAAGAGGGCAGGGGTATAAGGATCGCTTGTTAAAGGCTGAAGACTTGCACTGTGTTAATGGTAACTTAGTGGTCACCTTAGAACTCCAGGGACTTTATTCCTCCTCCTCCACTGCTTCCTTTGCCATGCTGAAAATTACCAGAAGGATATGAAAGAAAGGCAGGAGGTAGACCTGGTGGGGAGGGTTCTTCCTGTATAAAAAGGACAGAGACCCTCAGGAGCCCATCTAGGCTAACGAGTCTGCGTGGGTAGGGCTGGGACTTGGGCCATAGAGCCAGGTGAAGATGGTCCCATATGTCTGAGTCTTCTGCTTCCTGTCTTTGTGGAGCAGTGTGGTTATTGTGAAGAGAACCTGGGCTTTGGAGCCACGCAGAACTGGTTCAGAGTCCCACTCCTGTGGTCGCTCATTGTGACTGACCCGCTGCACATTCAGTTTCCTTGTTTTTAGAACTGGATAATGATAGGTGTTTGGTAGGTTGACAGAATGAGAGGTAGCATGTGTCACATGTAGCTGGGTGCTTAGGACAGAGTGGAGGCTGTAGTACCCATTTGAAGAATGTGCTGTAGGTACTCTGGAACTCGAGCCTCTTGTTTCAAGATGGTATAAGCATATTTCCTGCCAAAACATCATGTTAACCATATTCGTGTGCCTTTGAGTTAAAGTACATGTTAACTTTTATTTCAGATTCTCTAATGTTTCCTTAAAAACTTCATGGTCTGTGCATTTATAGGATTTTTCTAGGCCACCTATTTGCAGGTTCCTCTTTGAACCTGTGGTTAACTGTTCCTCTTTCAGCTGCAGGTTTTTTTTTTTTTTGTTATGTGGTGTGACTGGGTTATAAATACACATTCTGCAGGCAGTCACCCAAGTAGAGAAATAGGTTTCAGCTTGTTCCCGCTTTATGGTGGGGCATGACATATCTAAGGACTGTTGCCTCCAGGGGTGGGGGCATGCATTTTTGCCACATGTTGTGTGTGTGATCTTGCGTGCGAAGGGCGGTGGGAAAAGAAGCTGAATAAGGAACTGCCTGGTAAGGGGCAGATGTTAAAATCTGTGGGCTTTAGGTACAGAGCAGTATTTTTGAAGGAATTCAAGAACCAAACCAAAACCACTATCTAAAATGTATTAGAGTTTTGATACACCTGAAACTGATACGAAATTATATTGAATATGAACTATAATTGAAAAATAAAATGTAAAAAATGTATTAAAGCTTTGAAAGTGTAGCTAGATACTTTATTATACTGTTGAAATAAAGTTATGAAAATTAATTTTTTACAGTATGTTGATTATACAAAAAAGTAGTTAACAGAAAGATTTTTAAAGTATATAATTATATTTATTGGGAAGTAAATTTAATGATATTTTTTGATGGTAGGAGTTCTTTCTCAAAGCACTTTTATCAAAAAAAATTTTTCCTTAAAAACAGTAACCAAAATTTTTTAAAAATATATTAATTTGGAGAATTATCTTCTGTAGTTTGGTCATTTAGTTATGATTTGGGAACCATGTTTCATTCAATATCAGCACTTGCACATTTGTGTGAATGTTTTTAACTTTTTATTAATGGAAAACAAAAACTATGTACAATATAGAGAGATCAGTGTGAACCCCAGCGTATCTATTATCTGTCTTCAGCAGTTACTAGTTCCTGATGAATTTTGTTTCAACTATTGCTCTCACCCTCTTCTCCCTTCACTCCACATTGGGTTATTATGAAGCACATTTCAGGCATATTATTACATCTGCAAATAGTTCCACATGTATGTCTAAAAGATAAGGATTTTTAAGAATATTGTTATTGTATAAAAAATAATTATAATTCCTTAAATCATCAGGTATCCAATAATTCACATCTCAATTTATGTAAGTAATGATTTTATCTTAGCATTTAAATACAAAGGTGTCCTGTCTCTTTGGTACCTCTCGTAGCATGTGAACATAGTGTGACCGGCATAAGAGCGCTTGTTGAACTACAGGCTCTTCAGTGTTGCTTGCTGCCCCACAGATCGCTGGTGTTTTAGGAGAATGGGTTATTTAGGCTGTGGAGCAGTTGACCAGTGAACATTGTAGCTTTTATTAGTGTCTTTTGATTCTCATTGAAAGATAAAGCGTTCTTCACTTTTTACTTCTCAGACATTGCTGGAATCTTTTTATATGTGGATATAATATGTTACGGTAGTTTAAAGAGTTTAAAGTTTAGCCCGGCTGTTGTGGCTCAGTGGATTGAGTGCCCGCCTGTAGACCCAAAAAAGGTCCCCGGTTTGATTCCTGGTCAGAGCATGTGCCTGGGTTGCAGGCTGGCTCCCCGGGTGGGGGCGTGTGAGAGGCAGCTGATGGATGTTGCTCTCCTTTTCTTTCTCCCTCCATTCCCCTCTCTCTCTAAAAATAAATAAATAAATAAAATCTTCAAAAAAAGAATAGTTTAAAGTTTATAGTTCACCAGGCACCTTTACCAAGGGTTTCTGTCCCCTGAGCATGTGCACCCTTTTCTGGTTAAGATTTCTGTTTGCGTTCTGTGTGGAATTTTTTGGCTGTAACCTTCAGGTGTTTTCTGATGTGGCTCTTCTTTCAGCTGCGCTGGTGGTCATTTTCAGGTAGTAACTTCGCCTCACTTTTTCTCTCAGATCACACACGCTGTAATGTGTGGATTCTGGATGGAGACCTGTACCACAAAGGCCTGCTGAAGTTTGCAGTTTCTGCTGAGTCCTTGCCGGAGACCTTGGTTATTTTTGTTGCAGACATGTCTAGGCCTTGGACTGTGATGGAATCTCTACAGAAATGGGCTAGTGTTTTACGTGAGCACATTGATAAAATGAAGATTCCACCAGAAGAAATGAGGGAGCTGGAACGGAAGTGTAAGTAAAATAAGATTTTCTTAGTGGGAAAATTCAGTAGTCTCTTTGGATGGTTCCAACCACCTTGCTTTTCGCAGTGTCAAGAGGCTGCAAAGCTTCCCTTGCAGAATGTGGTTTTTCATTTGCATCATTTATTTCAAAGTAACTCCTATAAATTCAGTAGTCAAAAAGTATTACAAGTATTCAAAGCAGTTTTTATGTCATGTCACAGTTGCAGAATATTAATGAGTCAGTATTTTTTATTATATTCTTGATTCTCTTTTAAAATAAGGGTTTCCCAATTCCCCCCCAAATGTGATCAGTTCTGTGTGCCTTTCTGCTTTTCCGTCACTCTGTGTCTGCTGAGTTAGCATCAGTGGGTGTGGAGACTTCCTGTGATCTCTGCAGCTTGAGTCTGTTGCGTGGGATCCCACTGAGGCCCTATGGACCCTCTTATTGGCAGGTTTAAAGGAAGTCCCCCAAAAGACAAATCTTTCAACTCCGCACTTAGTTTATTTTGGGATCCAGCAAATAAGATTTTAGTTCATTTAAATAGGAAGGTCATTTTTTTTGTCATTAAAATGAAAGGCTATTTTAAGACTAAGGATACTGAGGTCTTTTTGAGAACAAAGAACTTTCAAATTAAAGGAAGTTCTGTGTTTTTTTTTTTTTTCCCCTTAATGTGGTTCAGAAGCTTGTTTTTCTTTTCCCTTGCTTCTGTACAGTTACATCAGCTTCTGTCCACTTGCCAGGGAAATGGGAGGGGCAGGGGCTGGAGATGCGGTGGCAGTGGCGGTGGCGGCAGCAGTCTTGGCCAGGGCAGGCTTGGCTTGGCTTATTTCCACGGGATGACATCATTCCCTTTAGTGAATTGATGAGAGCTTCTGGGGCATGGCACATGGGATCTTCACAGTTACTGGGAGAAGGGTTCAGAAATTTTGATGTGCTTTTCAAAGAAATCTCTTGCTGTGTGTCTTCCTGTCATAACTTTATTGCTTCCCACATTAGCATGAACTGGGAGCTTTACGTTGGATCTCTGGTTTGCTGTGTGTGTCTGTTTCCCAGGTCACCCCCGTGTGAGCTGCGGTGATTATTATGCAGCTCAGCTCGGCTCTCTTCCACCACTGACCTTTCTAGATAATGCCTCTTCCCCCCCTGAAATAGAGTCCCAAAGACAACTTCTCAGAATAGTTCTGAGGCTAAAGAGCACATTTAGCAGCGTACCTACATTGGTGGGTTAATGCACTGGTGATTTCAGTTTAGGGTTATAACCTTGTAAAGATTGTTAAAACAGAAAAAAAGAGAGAGATTGAGCCAAGGATATTGTTCCTTCCTGACAGGGGAAGTGTCTGCCCCATACCAGTCTGTGCTAGGCGGTGGGCATGCGTGTAGCTGACAAGACGCCTGCTCCTCAGGAGCTTGTGTTCCCATGACACACTGATTTGTTTTGTGGTCTTAGTTGTTGACGCCTGTCACTTAGGATTAGATTCAGCTGCGTGTGACACAAACCCCCAAATAACAGTGGCTTAAACAAGCCTGTGGGTTATTTCTCTCTCCTGTAAATGAAACCAAGAAGTAGGCAGTTTGGGCCTAGAAAGCAGCTCTGGGAGGCCAGGCCAAGGACCTGGCTTCCTGCT
This sequence comes from Anoura caudifer, assembly GCA_004027475.1. NCBI lineage: Eukaryota > Metazoa > Chordata > Mammalia > Chiroptera > Phyllostomidae > Anoura > Anoura caudifer. Next base: position 41,580 of record PVKU01006990.1, on the reverse strand, counting down.
TTGTCATGTCTAGGGTGTGGTTCTCTTCCTCTTGACAGCTGGAGCTCTAGCCTTCACATCCCTGTTCCAGACAGCAGGGTGGAGAAAGAGGAAAGAAGGGCCGAAGGGTGGCGCCGGCTCTGTTTCTGAGGAGGCGGGGAAATGCGTTCTGTGCGGCCATGTGTTCTCAGCGTCACGGTTCAGTTCAGTTATATGGAAGGAGAGGCAACTAGCACTTGCTGGAACCTGTCCGTGCCGCATGACTCTGGTCAGCCTTCTGAGGACCTCTCTTGTTTTCACCACCCCTCCTCAGATGTCGCGTGTTGGAGGAGTGCCTTTGTTACTCCTGGGTTTAGGTTACATTTTAATAAAGCAGTTGGCCACCCTTTTGCTCAGAGGACTCCCGTTTTCCTGACTAATGGGACTTTGGGTGTTGGATTGAAGGATTGAAGGATTGAAGGGCTGTCACCCAGTCTCCAGTCCGCTGAGTTTGGAAAGCTGTTCCATGGCTGGCTGCTCTCTTTCAGGATTAGGTTCCTGGTTGGTCCTGAGTCTGTGGCAGCTGTTTGGCTACAGGATCCATCTGAGTGAGGGGGAGGGCAAAGCAACCCTCTGAGCAGCCAGAAGATGGTGCTTTTGTGTAGGTTAGTCTTGTCTTTTCTGCTTTATGCCTGGGGACTAGCAAATCAAGTAGAGGAAGAAGATTAGGTGTTGTCTGTGGTAGGACTGTGGGACCAAAGGGCGATCAGTTAGGTGAGGTAGGAAGGAAAAGGTAAGAAACGGGGCAGCAGCTAGAGTAGAGCACACTGGGGTCTCCTTCCTGTATCCACTCCTCCACCTGATGCTAAAGGAAGCCCCAGGTGGGTAGAGGCCCCTGTGGTGAAATACTGGCCATCCCTCCCTGTAGAGAAACGGTTAATATACTGTGGTGTGTGGGTACCCTAAGGGAGAGGCACATTTACTATCCAAATTACACAGTCCTCACTATGTTTTTATCCTCCCTTGTCACCAGCCTTTGTTATGAATATTTGTTCTGCCTTCCAGCTTATTTTTTCTAAAATGCTGTTATTAAAAACACATGTGCGTTTCCTGCTGCTGTTGGACAGCCATAATTAAGCCATTCCTTTAGAGAACGAGTAGTCTAACCCAGGGCTTCCCAACCATTTTCACATCACGGCATATGTAGAATGCAGCCGGGCTTGTGCCACACCTGGGTCATGGAGGTTCATGGAGCAGACCGCCAGAGCCACCCTGCCTCTGCCTCCCTTCGCACGGTCCCTTAGCTCACCTTTTCCAGGCTCTGCCATGCTCACTGTCTTGGAAAAGCCCTATTTGGGTGCTTCATGTGTTCTTGGACAGTTACAGATAGTTAAACCCAGTTGTATTGTAATAGTTAAACCATTGTATTTTTCATTGATTTGAAGACTTGTTAAAATGCTTTTAAAGAGAACTATGAGACCCTTTGATTCCTTCAAGATTCTTTAACAACCATGCTAATTAGTTAATTAGAAAATCCTGTTTTTGTCCAAAATGCAGTACAGATCTTGAGTAGATTGTTTATTGTTTATATTAACAATGAAATTATATTAATTAAGGAGAGGTTGTAAATATGAAATGTTACTGGGTTTAGTTGGTGTTTTTGTGTGCCCAGTATTATTATATGAAAGATAGTGTGCTCCCAGGTAATTCCAGAAGCTTATATAATGGTAGCCTAGAGTCTTGGTAAATTAAAACTCAATTGTTTTAAAATGTTTGAAACCTGTAGGGGGTGGGGTAGAGAGGAGTATGTATACCTTCCTCTAGGTTCTCTTTATTCCAGCTTTTTGCATTTTCTTAATGAACATATTGTGGATGAGAATAACAGGGCTTTTGGCCCTTTAGTCCTATTGGGCATAGAAGGATAAAGCTGCCTGTTGGCTTCTCTGGCTTAGAGTAGCTTTACTTATCATGGGCTTGTTCTCTGGCCTGACATGTAAGCCTTGAAACACCTGTGAAAAGGTGCAGGTCTGTGGGCTTTGTGTTCACTTGGCTTAACTGAGGCCATGGACCACTCTGCTTGAGGGACCTCCTGTGAGATTGCACGCTTGGCCAAAGTAGTGACTGTGTAGGTATCGTACCACTGACCCCTTGCGTTAGACAAGAACAGGTCCTTGAACATTGCCCATGTGACTCAGGATCTCCTGAAGATGAGACTGAGTCCACAGGAGCCGGGGTAAGGAGGAGATGCGGATGGTGCTGGGCAAGCCCAGCCTTGCTCCTCAGCGGGGACTTACTCAGCTGTATGGAAACAGCACATTTTGTGGAATTCAGACGGTTTATTATTTCTAATGAGAACTCTGAAGAGTTTTAGAACTATAAACTATTTTTAGCGCTTTTCTGTATTGAAGTGACACAGTTGAACTGTTTTGGTATTTTGAAAATGTATGATATACAAGAAAAGTGGCTTTTCATAGGAACTGTTGAGGCCTTAGAAGTTTTTTAAAAAGCCATTTAAGAGTTGGATACAATTGAAGATGTCCAGGGGAATGTTTTTGCCACTCTGAAATTATAATGCTTACGCTGAAAATGTCAGAATTGGCATTTTGCATCATCATCCCCGAATTCCTAATGTTGCAACAGGATGCAGTTAGGGGGTTTGTCACAGTTCTTTATAATTTGTGCTTGTTTCTATCTTTTTCAGTTTTCTAAAGCTGGCATATATTTTTGTGTTTGTGTGTAATTTTCTTTTCCTTTTTCACCGGTAGTTGTGAAAGATTTTCAAGACTATGTTGAACCTGAAGAAGGTTGTCAAGGTTCCCCACAGAGAAGAGGACCTCTGACCTCGGGTCCTGACGAAGAAAACGTTGCCCTGCCTCTTGGAGACAGCATGCTGACCCATAACCTGGGGATCCCTGTGCTGGTGGTGTGCACAAAGGTGTGTGCCAGGGAGGTGTGCTTGGCTGGGTCTGGCCAGTGAGCAGTCACCAGCTGAAAGAACATTTGGGAAGCTTTCATTAGATGTCTTCCCAAGGGCGAGTTGGGCTAATTCGCGATTCGTGAAGGTACATTGAACATGTCAGCGTAGAAAATGCTGTCATTTCACCATGGCTGCTTGAAATATGACATCACTTGGTTTGTTCATAGCCTCTGTTAATCTCTAGGAAGCACTGTCAACTCTGTTGATTCAAACTCAAAACTAAAAACAGTTTTCATAAGGCTGTGGAAACCAGTTCATCTGGCCCAAACTAATGATGAAAAAATAATACGGAAAAGCAGAATTCTTTTGGGCTTTGGTCTCTAAAGTCTGTTGGACTTGAGATGATTTTTGGAAAGGGACATAATCCAGGAAAAGAAGGAAGGGAACTCAAGATTTAAGATTCATTTGCCCTGTAGAATGATGAAGTGGGAATAGAAATTAAGTTCAGCCATAGAGAAACAAAGTTGCACCTTTCATGAAATAAAAAGAAGTGGCTTTAAAAACATTTTGGGTTTCAAAAGTGCTCTGATCCTAATTAGAGCCGCTCTGGTGCCAACTACAGCGGTTGGTGTTTCATGCTGTTCTGTGAGAATGGAGCCCTGTGGAGGGTGCAGTGCGCAGCTGCGTCCAGGGGGCCTGTTTCCTTCTGTGACCTGGTTTGATTCTTAAAACAACTGTGAGGTGATCAGGGCTCTTATATTCCCACTTTACAGATATGTAAACAGGGGCCTAGGATGAAAGAGCAAAATGTCCAGTTGCTTTTCACTTGCCTGTTTAATCAGTGCTTGGACCTTTGCCTGTGTCTTTCTTCTTTGGAACTGTGATGCTCCAATCCTGAAGAAGAAGCTGTTCTCATCTGCAGCAGGCAGAGATGCAGAAAGATAACTCCTCTCTCTCTCTCTCTTTCTCTGTCTTCCCTGCAGTGTGATGCTGTGAGTGTCCTGGAGAAGGAGCATGATTACAGGGATGAGCATTTTGACTTCATCCAGTCACATCTACGGAGGTTCTGCCTCCAGTGTATCCTTGGGGTGCTGTTTTGGGGCTGGGAGGTGCAGGTTTCCTTCTCTGTGTGTTAATCTAGGCTTCCCTCCAAATGGGGCACCTTCAAAGAGATATGGTACTTCCTGAATCCACAGTAGTCTTCTGCCAGGGAGATACTGTATACATTTTTTGTACTAGTTTTATATTTTGCTATGTTGGAATTTGAGAATTTTTAATTTGTGCCTATGTTCAATTACTTTTATTTTAATGCTATACATTTGATCAGCTTTTATATTTAAGAAGAAGGCTGATATCTGACAATTTTATTACCAAGTTATTTTCATATCTTGAAATCTTTTATAAGTTTGCTATTTTTTTTGCAGAGAAGGTTAATTACCCACCATGATATTGTTTTAGATGCTACAAGTGTTTTGTGCCATAAGAAAGATCCTGTGTCAGTAGTTTGTTTTGAGTCCTATTTCTATAAAAATCTAACAGCAGTTGCTGCCATAGTCCCACACCCCAGGGCAGGAGTGAGGAATCTTTTCATCGCTTCCTTTGGCCCCTTTAGCTTGTCCAGCTCAGTGGAAGTTACTGATACATATAGGTACTCCTCTCATAAAAGGTGTGCTTAATGATAAACTTAATCACATGTGAGTGTCTGCCTGGGATAGAATCTGTGTACCTTGGATATGCTGAGGGTGTTTTCCTGGGCTAGCGTCAGAGCCATTCGCTTGAGTGCTGGGAAGCAATCGGGTGGGTCAGAAGACAAGTTTGCATGTTAAAATATGACCTGTGCAGCCTGCTAGCATCAAGCATGCTTTATGCTTTTGACCTGGTTTGTCTGCTACTGTTATCCTTTTAGTTTTTTAAATTTTAACTTTTTTATTGATCATGTATTAATCAAAAACTGATCAACCTTTGAGTAGTACTGTGAGGATTGTGCTTGGGTCTTTTTGCTTTTGTCTCCTTCAGTGAACTGGTTTTCCTTAAGCAGATTGATTAGATGGAGCTGCCTTGATTTACACATCAGTGAAGGAAGAGAAAAACCTCGACTTACTGTATAAGTACATTGTTCATAAAACGTATGGTTTCCACTTTACCACACCTGCCTTAGTTGTGGAAAAGGATGCAGTTTTTATGTGAGTTCCTTATAGGTGATGTCTTCACACTCTTTTCTTTATAGACCTTGGCTCTTTATATTTTATCCTTCCAAGTAAGGTACCTTCTCTCTTACTCAGGCAGGTTTCTGCTGCTTGGGGCAGAGTGCTTGGACCTCTGCCCCCATAGGTGACGGGTGCACCCAGATTTCCCTCCTCTCCTTTCCACATTACTTGCAATTTTGCATCCAGTCGGAGGGAAGTGGATACTCTGAGGTCAGAGGTGCTGCCTTTCTTCATAGAGAGCAATTTGCCAAAACTTAAGCCAGCCATTTTTACCGCTTATTTTTTCCTCTGGTAAAAGACTGACTGGCTAGGGGAGGGAGTTGAAGGAGAGGGAATTGGTGTTTGGGGAATCCTCAGTGTTTTCTGTTGAAGCATCTGGTTTCTCTGCCCATCAGCAGGCATCCCTGTGAGCATGGGCTTTGACTATACTGTCTGCTTATAGTTTTGGGGCATTTCCCATGTTGAGAGCACCAGGGCAGGGACTCGGATACTTGTTGCCTATCTTTGTGTCTTTCTCTCGCTGGAGAATGATAAATGCTGTCGATTCGTAAATAAATGCTGAAGCTGCGGTCTCTGAAAGGACTTAAACCAGTAGATCGGTGGTTTTAGGCTTAGGTATCCTCTTAAAAAAATTACAATTCATTCAGCAAATACTGAGCACCTCCTAGGTGCCTGGATTCTATGCTGAGGACACAAATGAGTGAGAGGCACCGTGGTACTGTAGAGAGACACACACAGCCAGCGAGAGGTAGGGTAGCAGAGGACGTGCAGCAGGGAAAGCAGAAGGGGTGATGCTGGAAGGAGGAGTGGTGTGGGCCAGGCAGGCCAGAAGGATTGGAGGCATGGGAGGGATAGTCTGTGAGAAGACTGAAGGTGGGACTGAGTAGGTGCCCTCCTTAAACGTTCAGGGAGAGCCTCGTTTGGGTTGCTTTCAGACAGCAAACCTAGAGGCTTGGACAGATTTCAGAGAATCTTATAGAGCAGTCAGGTAGGTACCAAAGACACAAGCACAGAGAGCAGTGTTTTGGGAGTTAGCCAGTGCCCAGGTCACAGGTGCTCCTGGAGGGGCAGGAGGAGCAGGGAGACTGGCTGGGTTTGAGGCTGGTCTGCGGTGGAAAGGTAGCTTCTGAAGGCTGCATGGGTCATGGTGGTATCTTGATCACACCTGTCCCTTTGCACTTTTGGCCCCTGTAGGTAGTTGCCTACTTGGGAGCTGGTGACGTCAGTAAAGTGATTTGGGTAGACAGCCCTGGCTAAGTACCATCTTAGTTTTAGAGGTATTGTTGGAGCAGGAATTGGATGGAAAATGAAGGCCTGTGAGAACAGTCAATCAACTCTTTTAGAGTCTAGAATTCAAAAGTTTGCATGTAGGGCATTTTACAATTGCTCCTTTAGGAAAGTCTGGTGGGCTGTGGCTTAACTTAGTGTAACTTGGGTGCCATCTTGCCCTGTGATGTCAAGCTGGACAGCACCTATGTGGGAGCCTCAAGGACTCTTTGTGTCCTTCTGGTTTGGGGCCCAGAACAGCGCATGTTCTGGTAGACCCCCTTGGCTCCAGGATAGATCTTCCCAAACCAGTAAAATTAATGAACCAATCCATAAAAACTTGTCAGAAAGAAGAGAAACAGCTCACAGGAGAGGTCCCTGCATGCCAAAGACAGACACTCCCATCCTGAGCTCTGACCTCTCTGCTGGTCTCTGCATTCTCTGCTCTGTTGGAAGAGGGCCCCATTGTGTCTGTGCTCTTCTGGGTGGAGTTGTGGGAAGGCTCTGAACACTTGCTGCGGGTCAGCAGGTGTGGTCAGATCCCGTTCTGGCTCCTTAGGCCTTGGGCCTCACGAGCTCAGTATGGAACAGGACCTGCAGTATTGATCTGATGGGTTATACCTGCAGTAAATTTTGGCTTGTGTGCTGGAAGTTACAAGCCAGCCCCAGCAAGTACAGACAAACGCTTGTGGGATAGTAACTCACTCAGGAGTCCTGTCTGACCCAGAATGTGCTCTGTGCGCTGTAAGGCAGTCACAGGAAAAACAAGTCAGTCTCTTTCTCTCTGCCTTTAGACCTGCTGGCTGGGACAATGAAAAGAAGATAGCTATTTTACATGAAAATTTCACAACTGTAAAGCCAGAAGATGTATATGAAGACTTTATCACAAAGCCTCCTGTGAGAAAGGTACCCAGTCACTTTAATTAAGAGTTGTAGGTGGTTTTCTTTTTTAATGGGAAAAGAAAGTTCATCTATACTATAAACTTTATAGTATAGATTTTTTTATAGTATAAAGAATCAGGCCCTATACATTTAACCATCTGAGGGGTGGGGAGTAATCCAAGGGCCTTTATTTTATTTTTTAATTTCTTTTATTGATTCTAGAGAGGGGGAAGAGGGGGAGAGAAACATTGATGTGAGAGAAATGTTGATTGGTTGCCTCCTGCATTGCACCCTGACCAGGGATTAAACCCACAACCCAGGCATGTGCCCTGACTGAGAATTGAACCCGTGACCTTTCGGTTTGCAGGGCAGTGCCCAACCAACTGAGCCACACTGGCCAGGGCTCCAAGGGTCTTTTAAAAAAAGTCTTAAGAGTGGAACAGCAAAATCGATGTTTTTTCTCTCTCTTGCGTTCTCTGTCTCTCCCTCCCCCTCCCTCCCTTTCCTCTGTCTCTAAAATCAGCTTTAAAAAAGAGGCTTTAGATGAAGTCTGATGTTATGCAAATGGATTTGGGCAGTAGGACACTAGTGATGGAGTGTCCACATGGAGCGGAGTTGAAGTTTCCCTTTAAGTTCCGACAGTGCCACCACCACCTGTGGACTGCTGTTAGTGGATCCCCTTGCCCCGTGAGCTCCTGCAGACTCTGATCTGGGAGGTGGTCAGAGCCTGTCCGTTTGCCACATGCCACGGCTGGTCCCGGCACAGGGCCTTTGCTAGGCCAGGGAAGCATAACTCTGCCATCCCAACAGTAATGGGGAGACCCTAGCCCAAGATTCTCCTTTCAGCATTAATTTTGACAGTAGTTTGGGTTTATCAACCTGTGATCACAGTGAGTGTGTCTCTCCCCTTCACAGCTGGTCCATGACAAAGAGTTGTCAGCGGAGGATGAGCAGGTGTTCCTAATGAAGCAACAGGTAGGAGGACCAGTGAGGCCAGAGCAGAGGCCCTTTCTCGAGTGAAATGGGGCGAGGTGTGGTGGGTATCAGAGAGCTTGCGGAAGGAGTTGCGAGCAGGTCTCCTTGTTTTCTTCCGTTTTTACAGTTGGTACAGAGTAGGGGTTAGACCATCTGCTTCAGGCCATCCCTTGCCTGCCTTGCAGATTCTGCTACAGTGATTGGCTTAGTTATCTTTTTAAGTACCCTTTCTGTCTGGAAACGTAGGTTTTCCGTCATAATACTTCCCATGTTGACAGTTTACCAAGTGTCCTGACCTCACTTCCATTATTTCACAAAGCTCTACACAGCCTTGTGCATGATGGCAGGTGAGCTGATATGCCCATTTTGTAGGCGAGGAAAGTAACTTCCCTAGGCTGACAGTCAAGGATGCAAACTCGCTCTCACCTTTGTGTTTCACTTGGACTGTTAGACATGTCCTGAGTCCGCTTGATGGCTCAGGCAGGTCAGCAGGGGGTGTTGACAGTTCTTTTGCCAACTGTCCCTCCCTTCTGTGCTCTCCTTGCTTCCTTAGCTTCAAAACTGGTAACTTGGAGTATATTTTTTCACCATATACCGTAACTGCTCAATTTAAATTTTTTGTATGTAGAGTGTAAGACCTAAGACTTGGTGGTGGTTAATGGTGCCCTCTAGTGGAATACCTGGAGGTGCTTCTCCAGACCTTCAGTGCGCTCTGCAGGCTTTGTTTGGTTAATGGCCAATGTGTCCCTCTCTTTGCAGTCACTCCTTGCCAAGCAGCCAGCCACGCCCACGAGAGCCTCCGTGAGTACCTTCAACAGGGGGTCAAGACCCAGTGTCGTGGGTATCTTCAGATTTGATCCCATTATTTGTGAAAACTTGTGTGGGCTTTTATATTTTCAAAGGGAACATGGTCCCCCAAAGGCCCAGGGCCAGGAACATAGTAGGAACTCAGAACATTACCTGAGGAAAGAATACTGCTCTGGGAATTTGAGTGAATAGGCTTGGTTATCTTGATACCTCTTCTCTCAGGAGAACCAGGTCTGGTAAAGGGACTGAGCTGCGAGCAAACTCCCAGTCCTCCCACCCTACTCCCTAGACTATGAAAAACACTCATGGTTTCATTTTTGGAATATGTGTTTTCTGTTATTTTTATGCCTACGTGTGACTTGGACTGGTTTTGGACTTAGGAATCCCCTGCAAGAGGACCCTCTGGCTCTCCAAGAACTCAGGGCCGGGGAGGGCCCGCTAGTGTGCCCAGCACCTCCCCAGGCACATCAGTGAAGAAGCCGGATCCAAACATCAAAAGTATGTATCCTGTCTCTGTGGAGAGTGGTTCAGTCCTAGGCCTGAGCTCTGCAGGGGCTGCATGGCTGGGTTTGGGAGGTAGAGACTCATGGTGCCTGGGCTGTTTTCTTTCCCAAGAAGGGCTGTTTTCCATATGCCTCTCTCAGGAGGGGCTCAGGGTTGGCAGAGGCCGAGGCCTGTTTCTTTGTTGGAATCAGTAGCCTTTGCACCTGGCTTTGTGTAAGACCTTGGTTAGGCAGTGCAGATTCCTTTGGAGAGGAATACAGCGTAAGAAGTCACGCTAAAAATGCAAGTTTTGAGTACTTAGTTTTGTTTCTCATTATGTTTATATTATTATCACTTATAAATTGTGGGACCTTCCCCCTCTTCATTTCTCTTATAAAGCTCACTTATTAGTTAAAATATCTCTTTTCCCATTGACTTAGTAATACCCCAAGACATTGGCTGCAATAAGACCTTCAACACAAAATTTTATTTTCTTGTATGTTTGATGGTTGTCTCTTATTCTGAATAAGCTTTTCACAGCAGCTTTGGGGCATTGTGAGATTATAAAACTTTGAAAAACACTGTCTTGTAGACAGGGAGATGATGTAGAGCACAGGTTCTCTATTGCACCCCCAAACAGGTGGGAACTCTAAACAGGTACCCACTTAGTAATCGCGCTGACCTCTGACTAGCCTCAGCACTGGCGGTATGCGATGCATCGTAGTAAACGAATGTGCTCAGTATCCTAGGTGGACGATAGCTACCAATGGGTAATTCCCATGCTTTTGTTTAATTGATTTATCCAGTTTGTGTGATGCTTTTTTTCCCTTAATGTTTCCTTAGATAATGCAGCAAGTGAAGGGGTGTTGGCCAGTTTCTTCAACAGTCTGTTGAGTAAAAAAACAGGCTCTCCTGGAAGTCCTGGTGCTGGTGGGGTGCAGAGCACAGCCAAGAAGTCAGGTACTGCAGGACCCTTGGGGACTTAAGACCCTTCTGGTGGAGGGGTGGTGGAGGGGTGCTGGAAGGTGGGGAGGTGGACAGGAGAGTCCGCTTTCACCTGAGAGGCTGCAGACAGACCCTTGGTTTTCTGACCAGCCAAGCAAGGAGGCACTCCTCTGCTTTATACTACCAGTATACTTTATAGTAGAATTACCTTATTACTGTGCAGGTTTCCTGGGCACATTTAAGGTGGGCTTTGTGTACATTCATGTTCTCAGGAACTTAGAGTTGGGTAAGTTGAGGTTGGTCCTAAACTATACATGTGCCCTGGTATGGAAGCTCTGTCTATTGGAGGTCATGGTCTAGAGTGTACCATTGACATTTTACTTATTTAATCTCTCATGATGCTTTACAAGGATTTTTGTGTACTGCCTGCCCCCAGACTTGCTGTGAGCTAGAGTCTGAACACTCACTGTCTCATTTCCTCCTCCATGAAGCTCCCCCCCACCCCCAACTCACATCTCTCTCCATCTGTCCTTCCAGAGGGGCATTAGGGCAAGTCCATATTTTAGAGGTCTCTGAAACAAATAATCAAGGTCCTTGGGAATTACACATTCTCCCTGGAAGCTTGAGGGCATTTTAAAAGTTCTTGGCTTTTAATTTTCCATTGGCTATAAGAAATGTTAATACAGTGTTTTCCCTGATTGGTGTGTTCATATCAAAGAGAACCATCAGGAAATCACTCATCCTCGGGTCAGCCCAGGCCTGCAGGGGCTCCTGAGTTCTTAGAGACTCAGAATCTGGTCTGATGGTCCTGACTGTGAGCTAGTATTCCCTGGTAGGAGATAGGGGTCATTTCCAGGCCCCAGTTAGTATTTGACAATAAAAAAAATAAGATTTTCTGCAAGACTGAAATATCTGGGTTTAGTCTTACTTTCTTTTTGAAATACAGTATTTCTGGGCCATCCGAATGAGTCAGATTAGAGTGTTGTAATGAGAATCAAAACCCTAAACCCCTGTTGTATTCGAGGTGCACAGAAAGCAATTTGCTGCATGTCAGAAACTCAGATACCAGCCCTAGGAAGATGGCAGTGGGAGTGTGCAGGGGTCCTCTTGGGTGGTGAGAGGGTTCTCAGAAAGGCCCTTGTGTTGGGTACAAGGGCACCCCCAGGCAGAGGGAAGTCCTGTGGTTGGGGGAGCACGGACCTGTGCCATTTTGAATAAGGAAAGACTGGATTTAGGTATATCTCATATTTATTGTGATGAAATAAGGCCTTTTTTATTATTATTGAGATTGAGGTTATTATCGCCACAAATGATTACAAAAATCTATATAGTTTTAAATGTTTCTGTTTAAAAATGCTCTTCAGGCCTCTCATCACTGCTGCTTTTTTTTTTTTTTTTTTTTTTTAAAGGACAAAAGACTGTGTTGACAAATGTTCAGGAAGAACTGGATAGAATGACTCGAAAACCAGATGCCATGGTAACAAACTCTTCAACAGAAAATGAAGCCTGATCCTCCTTAAAAGTGCATATGTAAAATGACCAAATAACTATGTATATTGATCTGCTAAGACCAGGATTTTTCTGATATGGCACATGCTATCAGTTTTGGGGGGCAGGGGAGATGAACTTTAAAAAAAAATACTTCATTGGCTTGTCCGAGTGTGAATTGCACATTTATGAAGGTGATGGGTCAGATCCCTTTGTTAAGGATAACCGTGGACTCTCAGGCATGTGGCACTCTCGTGGGAAGCGAGTGCAGCTGGGGCTTTGTGTGGAAGGGAGGTAGGTGGAGAGGAAGAGGGCCCACTTTCTTTCAGGGTGGAGCAAATGAGACCGGAAAATCATCGATCAGATGGTGGTTAGTCTGACCAGTTGCGTGCTAGCAAATTCACTTGTTCTTGGGAAGCAGATTCAGTGGCAGAAGGTCCAGGAAACAAAAAAGGCTAAAAGGAGGAACGAGAGAAGTGGTGGTGGGGAAGCTGAACGTTGAAGGAGGTGAAGGAAGAAGGAAATGAGCAGTGTTCGTAAATACAGTGTGTTCAGTAGACGTTGAGTAATCATTTTTAAGACTTATTATCAGATGCATTTCCAAACTAAACACTAAGCCGAGTGGGAATCAGACTTGTTCTGAACGCATCTTTAACTTATGAAAGGTGTGGGGGTGCCCGAGTCAGGTGGAGCTGATGCAGGGGTGAGGAAGATGGCAGCTGCTCAGGATTCACGTGCTTGGCTTAGGGCCACGTCCTCGTGGGAGGTGCAGGGCTCCACACATGTGCGTTGTGGGGCAGGTAGTCACTGTGGGGTGCGTGTCAAGTCAGCGGTTACGAAATAGTGTACTTTGAATTGTGTTTTCTAAATAACTCCTGCTTTGTTGTTTTTTTAAATTTAAAAAAACTTTTTTTTTACTATTACAGGCTGGCCTACAAGTAGAGAATGGGTGACCAAACTCTCATTTTACTATAATGCGATGCACTGCGGAAAGTTGGAGAGTTTGAGGGAGGTTTTTAGTGTAATTGCACACTGCCTAATTGGCTTGCACCAGCCCCTGCCTGGCGGCCCGCGGAAGCCGTCGTGGTGTTGCACTGATGCAAGAAGGGTCCTGTCCCAGCTCCCTGGTCTGATCAGTTCTGGCAGGCGGGCAAATAGGTGAAGGTTTTATATTGAAAATGGAAATGATACATTGCTCTCATTGTGTTTTTCATAAAATGTAGCATTTTTTTATGGAAATAAGAGTTTCAGGTGTCTCCATTTTAGGGCAGATTCATGCACATTGTCATGTGACAACCACCATTCTGGAAATGATTTCTGTGGATTTGAAATGGCACTTTTAATTTTATACATGATAAAGAGCATTCAAATGCAAACACTACCGTTAATTTAATGTAAGAAACATTTGTTGTCAAACCAAGGGAAAAACCACAGTTCATGTATGTGGAGTTTACTTTTTTATATGAATGTTTATTGTACTGTGTCTGAGCATAACTTCCCTGATGTCATTACTTTCACGTGCAAGACTTGACTGACCACTAACGTAGTGATGTGCATAACCGGATATCCTGTGTTGGGTAACAAGGCTCGAAGACTGTCGTGAATTGCTTTTTTGTAAAGGTCTGAACACTGTTAAGGGGAAAGCTGAGTATTTACTTGCCTTTCTGACAAACATACAAACATGTTTCTTGTGCCAGTTTTTTGTTAAAAATGTACTTCTTCCCCCTTTTTAAATTCAGTTATTTTTTTAAAAAATGTATTGTGGCTTCCAATTACCATACTGTCCAGGTAACGACAGTAAACTGACTGTGGAGTCATCGTTGTGGTGTAGTGACCAACAGATGCCAAACAACCTGTGACCACACTGGTGGTGAGGTCACTCAGTTCCTCTATAGCACTGGGGGGTGGGGCACAAAATGAGTGACCTCAGAAACAGGAAAGAATTCTTGGAAAGGCGCATGCCTAAGGGGGATATAGTGTGATTTAAAATTTCAATGCATAATTTTAGTTTTTATTTTTTTTATCATGTAATCTGATAAGCACTTCCGTGTCAATGTAAATTGTACTAAAACCGATGAAATGCTAAGACACTTGTGAAGGAAGGTTTTTTTGGAGATCACTTCTAGTTTCTCATTACAAGTGGATGCTCCTAGTATCAGAAGAAACTGATGCATAGTGTCATGTGCTCAATGGTTGCCAAAGTCTACCAACTTTGGGGAGCTACAGGGTTCTTTGTGGGAGGTGGGAGGAGGGGAGGTTTTTGTTATTGTTACTTTGGAGTTTTCAAGCATTGGAACCAAAGGCCAAACAATAAACAGCCTTTACTTTTTAAAGTAAAATTCATTTTATTTGCAGAATACATTTGTGTGATAGATTGTTAAAGACAGTTTTGACTATAGACATTATACTGGTTACATCTGCTGTTTGTCTTTGAAATGGAAAAATTAAGACATAAGCCCAATTTTGAAGATACGGCTGTATTAAGGCCGTAAATTGGACTTTCCTAAAAATTCAGTGGATATGCTGCTAGAGTTTTTTAATTTTGTTTGCACTTTTTTTTTGATTGGCATTTTAAAATCAGCATTTAAATTGAAGATGTTGCATTTCATTAGTTTATCAAAGGTGCAAGTGACTGCTCTGTACATCATGACCTTAACAATGTTGAAGCTGTAAGTGCAAGTTCACCGTTGTCTCCGTGCTGAGTTTATGGGTGTTTTTAACTTAAAATTAGGACTGCAGGTGATTCCCCGACCAGCCTTAGTCCAGGGGTGTGGCTCCATCCAGATGCAGTATGCAGTCGCGTGGAACCTTGCTTTCTAGTGCTGGAAAAGAAGATGTCTCTAATTACTGGCTTCAATAAACACAAATCTAGACTGCTTACAATTTTTGGTGACTTTCTTTATAATGAATCCTCCCACTGGGGATACATTGAATTATCTGCTAATCATGTGGGGTATTTATCCTGTAGCTAAAAATGTATACCTTTCTCACTTGACATTATCAGCAATTCTGTTAAAGAAAAAACATCTGAGCGCCATATTTGGAGGTGCATAGCGTTCCACGCTGTGGGTAAAGTGCAGTGGGGTTTGTGAGTTGTCCTACCTGTTTTCTTGCCTCGTGGATAAGTTTGTGATTATGGGAATCAAGCCTTGAGGATTCATAGAGGAATTGCAGAGCAATTATACCATAATGAGAACAGTAAAATGTGTTCAAGAAAATCAGATTCTTTGTATTAGAGATGCATTAGGTTTCTGATTATTACACTTTAAGCATGTTAAATATTTTTGTACTTTTTTAAAAATTAATGTCTGAATACAGTTGTCTCCGTTTTCCCACCACCACTTTTCTCACATCCCACTCACCCCTAATTTTTTGTTTTTTTAAGCTGATGTATTATACAAATTTCTCCCCAAATTTTTATTTTGAAAAATTGTAAACTTACAAAAAAGGTGAAAAGAGGAGTATATTGAATACCCATGTTCTTTTCCATAAATTCACCAGCTAGTAACTTTTTGCCACATTTGCTTTCCCTCTGTTGCCCTTCCCTCCATATCACTCTACATGTATCATATTCATTCTTTCTCTCTCCCTCCCTCCCTCCCTCTCTCCCTCCCCCCACCCCCCACTGAGTCATTTAAAATAAGTTTTAAAATCAGGGCATTTTACCCCTAAATAGATGATGAATTCAGCCCAGATTTATAGAAAAATCTCACATTCTTGATTAGTCTTATTCCTCATGATTTAATTCAGGTTAAACTTTTTATTTTATTTTTTAAAGATTTTATGTATTTAATTGTAGAGAAGGAGGATGGCGGGGGGGGAGAAGACGATGTGCATGGGAAACATCCATTGGTTGCATCTCACGCACCACCAGCTGGAGCCCTGGCCCACAACCCAGGCGACTTTTAGCTCTATGGGCCGATGCCCAACCCACACACAGCCACACTGGTTAGGGCAGGTTAAACTTTCTGCAAGGATGCTATGTAAGTGAAGTTGTGTATGTTCCCGTTGTATGATGTATCATACCAGCTCATCCTTGTATTGGTGATGCTGGGTTTGTGTCCTTGGTTAAGGCGAGTGCAACCCCAGATCAAAAGAACCGTGGGATGAAAACCATTGAATGTCTTGGTCTTAAGCCACCATTTGCACATTGCTTACAGCATTCACTGATGATCCTAAAATCAGTTACTAGTTTTTAAATGGTAATTTTCTTATCCTATCATTCCTCCTGCATTTTTATTAGCTGGCATTCATCTATAAAAAAGTTTTCTGTCTTGTGTACTTTCTGGGTGGTAGTTTTCACTATGAATTTGGTTTTATTTTTTTCAAATCTAATAATCCTGATGTTCAGCTTGCCCCAGGTTTGATGAGTGGTGACCCCTTCAACTAGTTGTCTTTTTTTTTTTAATCCTCACTTGAGGATGGTTTTTTTCTGTTGCTTTTAAAGAGAGGGAGAGAAACATTGGTTGCCTTGATTTCCAGTCAGGAAAATATGGGTACGTGCCTGTACCAGGGATTGGACTTGCAAACTAGATATGTGCCTTGACCAGGAATCGAATTGCAACCCTTGGGCTGTAGGACAATGCTACCACCAACTGAGCCACACGGGCCAGGGCTTTTTTTTTTTAATCTATAATTTACAACATATAATCCATTTTAAAAATGTTCAATTTCAGGGATTAGTATATTCACTGTTGTACACCCATTACCACTATCAAATTCCAGAACATCATCCCCAAAAGAATCTATACCTATTAGTCCCAATTTTCCCGTCCCCCTATTTCCCTGGCACCCACAAATTTATGTATGGATTTGCCTACTCTGGATAGTTTCAAACAAATAGAATGATATAATATGTGGCCTTTTTGTGCCTGTCAGCTTTCATTTAGCATGTGTTCCAGGTTCATCAGTGTAGCATGCATCAGTACTTACGGTAGGTCCTTTTTTTTATTTTCATTGTTCTTGTACAGTTTTCTTTCTTTTACTCCCATCCTAGCCCACCGCCCCAGCCCTCCCCACCTCCCTCCCATTTCCACCCCCCCTACGGTAGGTCCTTTTTATGGCTTAATACCGTCCCATTGCATTATATGTTTATACATATTTGGTTTCTGGTTGTTGGTTATGAATAATGTTGCTGTGAGCATTCATATGTAAGTTTTTGTGTAAACATGTTCTTTGGGGCATACACCTAGTAGTGGAATTGCTGTATCATATGGTAGTTCTATTTTAACTTAAGAACCACCAAGCTTTTATTAGCAGCTAAACCACTTTCCATTCCCACCACCAATGTGTAAGGGGTTCCAGTTTCTTCACATCTTGGTCAACACCTGTTTTCTGGGAGTTTTTTGTTTAATTATAGCCATCCCAATAGCCTTCCTATTGCTGTCTCAATGACTAATGAAATTGAGCATTTTTTCCCGTGCTTACTGACCATTTGCATACCTTCTTAGGAGAATTGTCTGTTCAGATCCTTTGCTCATTTAAAAATTGTCTTTTTTATTCTGGCTGGTGTGGCTCAGTGGATTGAGCAATGGCCTGTGAACCAAAGAGTCGCTGGTTTGATTTCCAGTCAGGGCATGTGCTTGGGTTGAGGGTCAGGTACCCAGTAAGGGGTGTGCTAGAGGCAACCACACATTGATACTTCTCTCCCACTCTCCTTCCCTTCCCCTCTAAAAATAATAAAATGTTTAAAAAAATAAAAATGGTCTTTTTATTACTGAGTTCTAAGATTTCTTTTTATATTCTAGATACCAGATCTTATCAGCTGTGTCCTTTTGACACACCCGCATTGGTCTTTGAACATTTCCTTGCTTTCTGGCCCAAAAAGATGTTCCAGGCTAACCTTGTATTTCCTCTGCCTCTGCCCTGGAATCAGCCATTTTCCCAAGGAGTCCTGGTTCCTTTCAGCGGGGATCGGTCTTTAGAAACTAAGATCTGGTCTGCAGGCATGCTTGATGTTACTGGGTGCTATTGCATCTGATCCCTTTCAGTGGGCGTGCAATACGTGCTTTTAAAAAAAAACATTGTTTGAAAGTTGATTTATAGCAATTGTCTATTTTTTATGGTTTCATAGGTTTCATAGTACTCAGTTATGTGGATGTACCATAGTTCAACAAGTCTATAGCTGGACATTTAGTCATGTTTTTACACAACGCTGCAATTAACAACCTTGTGCATATGTTGTTTTTACTTGGGGAGGTACATCTTCAGGGTAGTTCCCTAGCAGTGTGACTAGCCAAAAGGTAAATGTACATCTGTAGTTGTTTGAGATTATCAAGATGCCTTTCCCATAAAGGTTATATTATTCTGCACACCTCTCAGCAGTTGTAGAAGTGAATAACTCATTATTATATCTTGCCTTAAAATTGAATTTAGGAAGGCTGGTGAACAAACATGGGGGATTATTCAGTGACACCAGCAGTAACTGTGACAGCAAACACGCTAGAGATTGCGGTACACCACAACACTCGATGTTTTGCATGGAGCCGTTTAATCCTCACCACGGCTTTGTGAGGCAAGTCCCAGTGAGGAAACGGAAGCACGGACAGGCTCAACGGCTACTTAGGTCAGAGCCAGAGTTCAAACCCAAAAAGTCTGGTTTCTGAGTTTCAGCTAATTGTGCTGCTGCGCAGGTACGTATTGTACTCATTTAAAGCAGATGGGGAAAGTGGGTTAATTGAAAGTGTTTTCACCTGTGGCCCTAAGCTCGCATGCTGTTTGGCCTTTTGCCCTTTTCTGTCATGGATGGAGGAATCGTTCTTGTTAGGTGGGGAAAATGGCAGAGAATATACCCAAAGAGATAGTGTGCAGCATGCCTGTGAAAAGGGAAGGGTCTGCAGTCACAGTTTGCTGAGGAAGGCTGGCTGGGGAGCCTGCCACTCTCCTGTCTTGGCCCTCCACCTCCCAAGGCATGAAGAGCTTAGGGGGTCACCCGTGGTAAGGGCTCTTGGCGGGCCCTGAGATGTAGACTTCACCAGGTCTGTCTGGATTTCTCTCTCCTGCCACGTCTGGATTGAGAGTAGCACATGGAGGGCAGCAGCTGGAGTGTTGTGGGGGAGGGAGGGCATGGGCTCCCATGGGTTCAAATCCTGGTCTTCCTCTGACCTTACGGAAGTCTTACTAGTTTGGAATCAGGCAAATACATTTTAGATGAGAAATTGATCAAGAAGCAGAACAAGAAAACAACCCAAATTGGGGAATTGAACCCCTCTTAGGCCTTTCTTTGTAAAGTGGGCATAGATTTTCTTCCCACTCATTATGAACGTTGGAGGAGATACACACGTGCCTGGCATGTGGTAGGTTTTCGGTGTGACTTTTAGCTCTGAAAATACCTCTAGGAAACCCAAATAAACGTTGTTCCAGCAACCCCTTTGTGCCCCTGCAGAATCTACCCTTCCCATTTGTGGCATTTTACATTTTGTAGTTTAAATAGCATCTCTAAAGAAAACAGGTTGGAGGGATGGATATCCTGTAACCACTCTCCTGGTGTAGTTCCTTGGCCTGCCACACCTGAGCCCTCGGTTCCAGAGGCAAGGACGGCAATGGCTCCTTAGCTCCGTGTTCTTTACCCTGCAGGGCCTGCAGATAGCCACAAGGATGCAGAGGCTCTCTGACTTGGTTTCATGGGGCACAGACTGCATGTTCTGATTAGGAGAAGGTGGAGATGACAGCCCCCGGCAGTGTTGAGAGCAGGAGGAAGGAAGGAACCTTCGCTGTGGCTGGAGAACGCACCTTGCTGGTATAGTGGGCGGGGCCACAGTTGAGACAGCCCAGAAGCCTCTCCCCGGGCTCGGGAAGGGAGGGCTGAGATAGCAGGGGTTTAAGAGGCCAGGAATAAGGGTTTGGGGGGTACCAGGTCAGTGGGAACCAGGGTTCTTTTGGGGGTAGTTTGAGACCTTGGTCAGCATTTCACACAAAGTGCCTAACCTTTCAAGTGTTTCTAGTTTTGTTAATTCCTACACAGATAAAGTTAATTTATTTTTTTTCACTTACTGATTTTTTTGGGGGGATGGGACATGGAACCATTGTTCTACCCATCCATGCACCCCCTGATTGATTCTTGTATGTGCCCGGACCAGGGATCAAACCCGCAACCCTGGCACATTGGGAAGACATTCCGTCCAACCCAGCTACCTGGCCAAGGCTAAAGTTAACATTTTCCCCAGTACTGTTAACATTTAACTTTGTGTTCTATCTTGATTGTATTTATCAAACAACTCAAGATAAATCACAAGAATGTCGAGGTATTTTTCTAGAACATTGAACTGAACATTCCTAAGTGGTCATCGGGCTTCTCCATCTTCCCCGCCCTGCCTCCCTGCAAACTCTCCTCACCCAGGCAGCTTCTTTAAGGGAGCTATTTAAAATTCTAGAAAAGGCAAATAAGATCTGAACTTCAGATGATAAGCATCTTAATTTTTTGTTTGAAGAAGAGTTCAACAATTTAAAAGTATGTCCCTTTTTAAGGCAGTGCTTTGTTTGAGAGAGTGGGGTTGCTCTGGTACGTCTGTCAGCAGCCTTTGGCACGTTACATCTGTCCTCGATATTTAAAATATTTGGCACCACTTTGCTGGGAATCCATTTTTGACCTACTCAGAGTCATCTGACAAATGTTAGCCTGGAATTCCACTGGGGAGTATATAGGAAACTAAACACCGTATTTGTTTAAACTTTGCATACAGATAAATATGTGTGTTCAGAAGGTATTTGAGCGATTCCGATTACTTTTCGGTGTTTTTGCACCCTGAAAACCCATCTGAGAGGTATGTTCTCTCTCACAACCAGCCCAAGGGAGGGGAGCAGACAGCAGGAGTTGCTTTGCACTGTGGCAACGGCACGAGGATGCGCTGTTGCTGGGGGCACCTCACCCCTCACTGGCAGCCTCACTCTTGACATTCCCTTTCCCATTTGTCAGAGGCGAAATCTGGCTTTTCCAAAGTGTGTTCTGGACATACAGGTGGTTAAGTAGGGTGGGAAGACTTAGGTTTAACTAAATCAAAGAGATTGGGTGATTTTTTAAAAAAAATTTGTTTTATGGGTGACTGGGTAGGTAGGTGTGACCCTCCAGAAAGGCTCAGCTGTGGGTTTTCTCAGCCGGCTGTGACTGTGGACATTGTCCAGGCTCCACAGATGCCGTTCAAGAACATTCACACACAGGGCTTCTAAGGCGTCGTCGAAGTATGTTGTCATGGGAATGGGAAGTCCCATGTCCGTGGGGATTTGGACCCTGCTGCTCTTCCGGTGTGGCCTCTCCGCTTTCTGTCTCCTGCCCCACCTTCTCCTCCCTTTCACTCCCCCAGCCCCAGGGGGGATCAGCATCAGTAAACTGGTGGGCTTGCCAGAACTCGGACACCCTTGGGAGCTTTACCCGCTGGGAGAAGGTTTCCCTTGTGACTCCTGTGGGCGCCATGGTCCTGGGCACAAAGGATAGTGCAGCCAACACCCCCCTGCTGCAGACTTGGAGTCCTCAAAGGAGGCCTCAGCGAGCAGCCTCCAAGCAGCCGCTCTGCCAGGTGGATTTCACCTACACTTGTAACTGTAACTATTTCTGGCCTTGAGCTGGACTGGAAGTGCTCTGACATCAAAGGTAAACTGCGGCCCACAGCCCCAGGCCTGACACCTGGGCCGCCTCCAGCTGGCAACCTCAGGTCAGGGCGACTTGGGCTTGAGTCCAGACTCCAGAACTTCACCGTGTGTCACGGTCTACAGGCAAGTCACTTAACCTCTCTCGATCTTAGCTCCTCTTCAGGAAAGGAGTGAGGAGAATCTGGCCTACCCACAGGGAGGCTGGATGCCCTGAGACGAGCGATTTGTGCAGCGCCAAGCACGCAGGCAGTCCTGAAACAGTTGTGTGAGAGACAGCCTTAGTTCTTGAAAGGGCCTGAGAAGTCGTGCTTTCAGGATTGGGACGCAGGCCAGGGAGGGAGATCACCTGTTAAGGTCGCACAGAGGGGAGCAGAGTTGGGACTGAGGATGCAGGCGTCCTTGCTGCCTTCCCCTACCCAACCTGAGCACTTTCCCCCAGCCTGGGCATTGCTAAAGGCTGGCTCTTAAGTCTGAAGAAATAAACGGCTAGTTTAGACTGTGAGCAGGAGAGTTATTTTTGGGCAGACAAGCTCTCGGCACACCATAAACTCCATCACCTGGGCAACTGCCTGATTTCTTGGGCAAAGCAGTTCACCATCTGCTTGTGTGGGTTTCTGCATACACAGTTGAAGTATGTAGCCCCCTGGGGCCTCTTCCCTGCTGCTCCTCAGCTACCACTGCCATCTTCCGAGGACCCGTGGGCATGAGTGGGTGACCCTCAAGATGCCAGTGAGGAGGTAAATGAGGTGTGCCTTGCCCTTCACAGCTAGTCATCTCGGAGCAACAGACAAGCCAACTGGCATCTCTACCACCACAATCAGCTTCTCTGCTCAAAATAAACTGAAGCCTTTGTGGCAGTCTTCCCCTTCCCCACTGATTCGGCCCTAAAGCCATTAGGTGGGGAGAACATGGTGGGGGCTGGGGCTGGGGTGGGAGCTGTGGTGACCCAGAGCCAGTTTTTGGAACCCACACAGGGTGAAGAGGGGGTATGTGAGGCAGGGGCGGCGGGGAATGGCCTGGCATGGGGAGGTAGCCCAGGTAGGGCGAAAAGGGCATCTTCCTGGTAGGGATGTGGTAGGGAGGGCACAGGTTGTCCGAGCCTAAGTAGGCAGGGAGAGCAAACCCATGGGGACTGGTCTGACGGGGTGTCAGCCCAGGTGGGGTGAGGAGGGCATCCACACGGGCTGTCGGAATCTGAGTGGGGCAAAGTGAGCTGCTACCTGAGACGTCATCCACCGTGGGGGTCGTGTGGTAGGGAGGCATTTGTGCAGGGGTAGGATGAGGGTGGGGTGGGAGAACAGTTACCCACGGTGGCGTTGGTCGAGTCTGTTAGTGCGTGACAGGAAACAGGTTTCTCCCTGGCAGAGAAGGAAGTTAAAAATAATGGGAAGAGAAAACTAGAATGTTGGGGTGGGGGGGGGCTATGAGTGCAAACTCACAGTTTTCAACACACACACACAGACATAAAAATATATGTGTGTATGTGTATGTTTATATATGTCTGTTCCCTGGCAGCCATCTGCACCGAGAGATCTTGGGAACACACACAACCTAATAGCAATGAGCATGCCTTGTGCCTAGATCTCCATTTCTTTTTTTTTTTTTTAAGATTTTATTTATTTTTAGAGAGAGTGGGAGGGAAGGAGAAAGAGAGGGAGAGAAATATCAATAAATGGTTGCCTCTCGCACACCCCCTACTGGGGACCTGGCCTGCAACCCAGGCATGTGCCCTGACCTAGAATGGAACCGGCGACACTTTGGTTTGCAGGCTGGCGCTCAGTCCACTGAGCCACACCAGCCAGGGCAAGATCTCCATTTCTAAATACCATTTCCCAGTAAAATAAATCAGGGAGAAATAGCTGATTCCAGGGCTGGGGCAAGCAAAGTATAAGTGAGTTTGGAACCTCTGTGCCAGAGAGTAACAAGGCTCAGAGTGATGGAAACACATCAGAACAAAAACAGGAGCCCCCTGGCTAACTGACAACCTGCGCATCAAAAAAAGGAAAGGTCGTGATGGAGTATAACCCATTGAGTAAAACAGGAAGTCCTGAGTCCAGATTGGTATAAATGAGTAAGTTGAAAGTTTCAGGAGAAACGACATTGCTCGTCCAAATTTATATTTATTCAGTGGGTTATAATACATTATGATTAATATTTGGGCTGCTCAAATTATCCCAGGTTTTTTGTTTGTTTGCTTTTATCACAAGAGAAGACAAGAGTAACTTCCAGTGAAGTCTGGCAGACACAAGCCTAATAACTGGCCAAAGGGAACATCATTGGTAAAAGGACAAAGGGCAGTCTCCTGAGAGGCCGCGCTAAGAACACATTGCTTCCAGGGTGTTTCTGCCAAAAGTGCGTGTACCCTGAATCTGATCCTGAGGAAACATGAGACAAACCTGAGTTGAGGGACGTTCTGCAAAGTAATTGGCTGTAATTTTCAAAAGTGTGAAGGTCGTGAAAGTGAAGACGAGTCCGAGGAACTGTTTCAGTCTGAAGGAGGCCAAAGAGACAGGACAGCGAGAGGAATGTGTGACTCTGAATGGGATCAGTTTGCTACGAAGACAGGGACATTGGCAAAACTTGAATGGCGTCGGAGGTTAGGGGGTAGCAATGTGTCGGCAGTGACTTCCTGAGTATGTTCTGGGAAGGGCCCCCGTTTGTAGGACACGGGCACTGCTGAAGTACTTGGGGGTGATGCGTATTAGGTTGGCAACTCACTTTCAAATAGTTCAGGGGAAAAAAGGCCTTTTAGTTGTTTTTAGATAATTTTGATATTGTTTCCCAATAAATACATTTAACTAAAATGAATAGTCTTCAAGTATGCCCACGCATTCAGGCAAAACATCGCAAGTTGGGATGATATTCAGGTCTTTGGCAGTAGCTCCTAATACCTTCACCCCATGATTCTTTAGTTAGCATGTCCCTCGGCCGCTATTTCATCCCCTCCCCTAATCTCGTGGTCTCCTAGACTCTGCCCTTCAAGTGTCCTCACACCACGTCTCCTGCCCCCTCTGATCGCTTACGGAAGGCCTGCCTGTCCTCTAGTCTTAGCTCGGGTACCCACAGATCTGGAGGGCCTTCGGTCCCACCCTCTTCTCCAAGAATCAGGCTCCCTGAACTGTTGAGGGAATTTTTCCGGCTGCCCCGGAGTTTCCCCAAATGAGTCTGGGGATCCTTAAATATCCACAGAGGTACTCTTGGGGGCTCTGAGACTTTGGTTTTTTAAAGGGCACCGTACATTATTCAGGGTAACAGAATCTCTACTACCCATTTGATACAGAGGAGATAAGACTTTGAATTATTCATCTGTACTTTTTGTTTTCACCCAAATCTGATCGTGTCAGTCCCTGCTTAAAGAGCAAAACACAGCTCTGGTGGCCCCCCTGGCTGCTGGGGCTCATCAGAACCTGTTCCTTGTGGACCCCTGCCCTCTGAATAGCTTTTAACCTCTGCTTGTCTGAACAGGAATCCAGGCTGCTGACCTCTTTCTGAACCTCTCAGGCCTTCCCATCAGGGTGATAGCCTACCTGCCTGCTTTCCTTCCTTTCAAGTTTTTATTTATTTTAAAGAGAGGGGAAGGTGGGGAAAAAGAGAGGGAGAGAAGCATTGATGTGCAAAAGAAACATCGATCGGTTGCCTCTTGCATGCTCTCAACCAGGAACCAGGCCTGCACCCCAGGCATGTATTCCGACTGGGAATCGAACCCACATCCTATTTCACTCTGTGGGGTGACGCCTAACCAACTGAACCATGCAGGTCAGGGCTGGAATAGCTATTCTTTCCAGAAAGCTTTGCCCTGCCTTGCTTGTTCAGAACAATGGCAACAATAATGAGCAAACATTTGCTGAGTGTCTGCTTTGTCTCAGACACAATTCTGAACTATTTACAATTTGCAGATGGGGAAACAGGCCCACAGAGGTTAATATCTTGTCTGAGGAGACACAGCCAGTGAATATAGCCCCGAGTTCCGGGAATGGCTCCTTGCGTGCCTGTCCCACATCAGGCCCTGATCCAGGCCCAGAGGACACCGCAGCAATAAACGAGGCCTTTGCCCTCTCAGAGCTCACGGCTGGAAGGGCTGCCGATGGATGGGTAAACAGTGCATCCTAACGCTGCATAATAAATACTTTGATGCAAGGGGCTGTGGAGGCCAGGGCTGGAGTACCTGTCCCAGCCTGGGGACTCAGGATGGTGTCCCTGGATGAGCTGATGTCTAATCTGAGCCCTACGGAATGTCCAGGAGTTAGTCCTCATTGGGCTGTTTTGAGAATTAAATGAGTTAATCCACGAAAACCAAGTACAGCCATATCTGGTGCATGGAATGTACTCTAAAAGTGCCGCCTCCTGTACCCCCTATTGGCCTCATCAGGAATGGGTGTATTTATGGGGGGGGGGCATCAGGTGAGATTACGAATTTGGGTCACTGAATTCCATGACAAAGATAATGCCTAGTGGGCAGTTGAGTCTAAGTGGCTGGAGCTCAGGAGAAAGGCCTGGAGTCATAGGAAGGAGGATGAAGATGAAGCTCAAATAGTAGCCCCCTTTTACCTGGTTTCACTTGCTGCAGCTTCAGCTACCCTCAGTTAGCTGCCCACGGTCAGCCTCAGCCCAGGAATATTAAGGGAGCCCCGACTGGTGCGACTCAGCTGGTTGGGTGTCATCCCCCAAAGGGAAGGGTCGCCGGTGTGGTTCCCGGTCAGGGCACGTGCCTGGGTTGCAGGTTCATTTCCGGGTTGTGGCACTTGGAGAGGCAACCGATGGATGTTTCGTACGTCCACGTTTCTCTCCCTTTCTTTCTCCCTACCTTCCCCCCTCTCTAAAAGTTAATAAAATCTTTAAAAAACACTAGGTGGAAATTTTCAGAAATAATTCAGGAGTTTTAAGTGTGCGCTGTTCTGAGCAGTGTGACGAAACCTCCACCGTCCCACACCCTCCTACCCAGAGGCAAATCGTCCCTTTGTCCTGTGACGCCAGGCTGTGGGTGCTCCCTGCCTGGTAGTCACTTGGTAGCACTGCCACAGTGCTTGTGTTTAAGTAACCCTAATTCACTCAGTAATGGCCCCAAGAGCGAGAGTGGTTACGCCAAAGAGAAGCAATAAAGTGCTTCCTTTCAACGAGAAGGTGCACGTTCTTGATAAGGAAAGAAAAATCATAATGTTGAGGTTGCTAAGATCTGTGATAAGAACAAATCTTCTGTTTGTGAAGTTGTGAAGAGGAAAAAAAATTCTTGCTAGTTGTGTTGTTACACCTCCAAATGCAAACGTGATGGCCAGAGTGCGTGGGTATGTGCTTGTTAAGATGGAAAGGCGTTACATTCGTGGGGGGAAGACATGATCACCAAACGTGTTCCCACTAACGGCAACATGTTGCGCCAGAGAGCACCGAGCCTGTCTGCAGGAAGATTTCAGCAGGGACGCTCTGAAGTGAGGGCCACCACGCTGTTTACTGCAAGTAAGAGGTGGTTACAATACAATATTTTCAGAAACAACATTTGCATAAATTTTATTATAGTATATTCTTACAATTATTCTATTTTATTACTAGTTACTATTGTTAATCTCTTACCATGCCTAGTTTATAAATTAAGCTTTATCATAGGTATGTATGCATAGGACAAATACATATATACGTATGTGTAGGGTTTGGTACTACCCACAGTTTCAGGCATTCATTGGAGGTCTTGGGATATACCCCCCTCAGGGGGGGATGGCTGTACCCTGAGAAACACGAATTCTAGGGGTCAGGCCTATAAAGATGACTGAAAAGAGCAACCAGAGAAGTAGGAGGACAAGCAGGAGAGCCTGGGGTCACATGTGCCAAGCAAGGCGACTGTTTCAAGAGGGCAGACACATTTTGCAGGATCACATGCTGCTGAGGGAGCTCCTACTTAGCCTTCAGGACCCAGGTTAACTCCCAAAGCTTTCCCTGCCCTCTCCTGCCCCAGATGATTGTATCGACCTTGCGGTTCTGCAGATACTTGTAGCAGTACGTTTCTGTCTCCCGCCTTAGGCCTAAGAATTGGACCATTAGCAGAGGTCCTGAGAACCTATCCACTCCTTGAGTGATTCCTCTGCATGTGGAAGTTCACAAACCCCTGCATTCTGGAGAGAACAATCCCAGGGTAGGAGACTCATTGGCTCTGCTCAGCTCCCGTGCCCACCCTGAGCTATGGTCCAGGATGGCAGGGAACCACCACTGGTCATTCTTGGGTCAAGTGCCCACTCTTCCTGGGTGAGCATCACCTGGGAGGTGGAAGTAGAAAAGCAGTAGGCCTAGAACAAGGTGGGGTGCTGTCATTAGAAGCAGGGGAGGGATGTCCGGCAGACAGAAGCAAGCATGTCTGCCCTAGTTCCATAATTACTGTCCCTACAGTTCTTTTGGGAGAGCCTTGGGGGCCCAGCGGGTAGTGCAGGGCCTGGCCCGAGGGTGGGCCCCCAGCAAATGTTTGGCTTATGTAGGTCGCCTCCTGGCTACGTCAGCCGCTCCCTGAGGTTCACAGGGCTAGTTTAGCCAGCACCATCTGGCATGACCATGGATACTGGAGTGAAGGCAATGCCCGAATTTCCTTGTAGCTGCCCTTTTTACCTTCTTCCCCAGAAGGCCGTTCTTCCTGTGCCATGGGAAGAGAAGGCAGCAGGCAGCCAGGGAGAGGCCGGGCAGCTGCTGAGCAGGCGAATCTTCCCTTGAGTCCTCAAAGGCCAGCAGGGTCTGGAGGCAGCAGGAACTGTAGAAACTGGGGTCCCACAAAGGCTGGGCTTCCACTGGAGGTTCTAGTAAGGGATGCAGATGGATTGGCTTGGGTTGCCCTTGGTCATAGGAACCCAAGGAATGTCCAGCTGGAAAATCCCAGCGAGCACTATTTTTAGAGAAGACTTGGAGAGCATTTTTCTGGCTGAAGGGACAAGTTTCTTCAGAAGTAGCAGTTAACTCTAACCCTTGAACCGCTCCATCTGGAATTCACCCAGGCCCTGGCCCCACCCTCCAGACAGGCGGGATACTTGGAGGAGTCCAGTCAGTCCCCTGACGGTGGACAGGGGCATCTGCTGCTTTCAAACACCAGAGTGGGCTGTTTATGTCTTTGAATCCAATTCGTCAGGCATAAGGAATTTATGTGCGCCCTTTTCTTTGCAAGGCTTTTTTAAGAGTATAGAGAATCATATCAAACCAAGTCATTAGTCATGTAACATTAAACGTAAGATTTTCCTGGGTGTTTTGTTAATGCTTGATATTGATAAATTATTTCTGATAAAAGTTTATCAGAAAAAGTTTATTGGTCTTCCTACTGTATACTTTATACTTGAAATGTTCAATCTCACCACCACTGTTTATATTTTTCTGTTCGAGGTAATTAGTGAGCTTATTAAGAGTAGTACAATAGATAAGATCTATTGTTTAATGAAGTTAAAGGAAAAGCTGCCCCCACCCCAACACTCACAAGGGTGCCTTGGGGAGCGAGATCTCAGTGAGAAACTGAAGTGAGATGTGAACCCCCGTCCCTCCCCGCCCCCACTGCCCTTCACCATTATCAGGCACCGCCTGCAGAGGCAGACCACGCAGGACCACAGTTTGGGAAGGTGTTCTGCTCTCAGACCTTCACGGAATTTAGACTCTAAAGTACTGGTGGGATCAATGCTTTTGACACTAGGACTCTCCGTGAGTCCGTGGAATCAGTGTGCTTGCTGCAGGGACTAGAGCGAGGGGGTCCCCTGACTGGGAGGCAGTTGTCCTTGAGGAGACGGCCCAGGGCTAACAGAGGCTGAGGGACTTGGGAAGAGGCCAGGCCTGATCCAGGCGAACTGGGGTATCCTGGGGAATAGCCCATATGAAGGATGCTATACTCTGAGCAGCTCTTTCAGGGTGAGTCGGGGATGGAGATAAGAATCAGCATTGTGGTTGTTGGCAGAGTCTTTCCACCAACAGCAATTAATGAAGTAGCATCTGGTTTATTCATCAGTCTCTTCTCGGTCTGGTTGCCTTGAGTCAGCCCTCAATATGTGGATCAGACCCTGCGACCCAGAGACCTGTCCAAGGCATTTAGTTTCCTATGCATTTATCAGTAACTTATCTTCTCTATCATTTATTAGCCTCACTTTGACTTCAGCGCTCACAGACACCCAGAGACACAGCCATAGCCACAGACTCATGAGGTATTGCAATTTAACGCTGAGGAAGGCCCCGTAATACCACGTTTTATGTACGATTACTATGTGGGATTCCCAACAATGCCTTCTGGAAGTCTGTGAACTTCTGTCAAAAGTAAAAAAAAAAAAAAAAAAAAAAAAAATTGAGTCTGCCCTTGCAACTAAAAATAAACTTAGGCTTGTGTCCAGGGACAGGAAACAGTGAGTACTGGAGGAAAACCCCCAATCTTGCCTCCACTCAGTCCACCTCCCTCTTGTAGCCAGAGAGTATTCTAAAAGTTAGGCCTCATCAGGCCACACTCCTGCTCAACACTCTTCCGTTCAGAGTCCACCCTCATGTGGCCCCTGAGGCCCTGCAGGGACTGGCCCCAAGGCTACGTTTCAGCTTCCGGTCTTGTCTGCCAGTCCTCTTCCGCTTGAATTCTGCCCGTGAGCCTCTTCACTGTGCCTTGATTTTGCTTGTGTCTGGGCCTTTGCACATGTTGTTCCTTCTGCCCAGGGAACACTGTTCCACCCACCCTTACCATCTCTTTGCTTAGCTAACTGCTGTTCATATTTCAAACCCCAGCTGCGATTCTGACCCGCAGACCCAACTGAACCCTTGCTGAAATCCCCACACCCCCGTGAACAGTGCTCAGCACTTGCTGTTGTGTCCACTGGGTTCAGTACTTGGTCTCCACGGCCATGGGGGCCGGAGCTCTATCTGCCTTACTAACCATGGGCTCGAGTGTTCTTTTTCTAAAAGCGGTTTTTAATTTAGCTTTCATTTTTATTAAAGTTGTAAGTGCACATGTTTGAGAGAATCAAGTAGTTCTACAAGGCCTAAAACCCCCACTGCATTTCCTGCCCCCAGAGGCAGCACTTTGAACTTCAAACTGATTATTTTTGTTTTTATCTTTAGATTTTTAATGGACATGCATTTATTGCTACCTCCTGGTCTTCCAGTTTTAAGCATCCACTGAGCTCCCATGATGAATGAAGAGTATTTAGGTCTCCTGCACGTCCTGCCCTTCTCCCTATGGCGCATGCACGCATCCCGGACCCCATCCTCCCCTGGTATGGTCACATGCTTTTAGGTGGGTCAGTATTCATTGTTTACATCACTATATTTATGCAAATACTATTCCCAGTTGAGCTATGTGATTTACCATACTTATCTTTTTCTATAGATCATTTTATTTTCCCTGTAGTTAGTACCGATAGATACTTGCTTAGTTTCCTATGCACGTATCACTAGTTTATCTCAAAACTTTCCCCAAACTATGTATCTTGCTTTGCTGTATATCTAGCATTTTAGCCCGCAACCCAGACATGTGCCCTGACTGGGAATCAAACTGGCAACCTTTTGGTGTGCAGGCCAGCACTCAATCCCCTGAGCCATACCAACCGGAACCATTTTTTAAATTTCATCTCAAAGAAGTCTCTAGAAGTCTGGGCTGGTTAACTACCAGTCCTGCTACATGGGGGCCTCTGCCCCTTCACCCTGGAATACTTATCACCTCGCTATAGGCTGCATCCACTCTTTCTGGGATTTTTTTGTCCTCTGCTTCCTTGGTTTAAATCCTTGTTTTGGGGATATCCTCCCTCAGCAGCCTCCTGAGAAAGAGACAGGGAGTCTTCGCATATCTGAGTCTTCCATCAGTTCTCATACCTGACTGATACTCCAGCTGGAGCCAGACTGCTGGGTGGGATCACTTTTCCTCAGAGTGTGGAAGGGTTTGCTCTATTCTCGTGTAGCTCCCAAAGCTGCTATGGAAAAGTCTGATGCCTTTCCCTTTCCTGACCTTTTATAATGAAACCTGCTCGGCTCTTCCTGGAATCTCAAGGATCTTCTCTTTGCCCCGGTGGTCTGATGTACCTTGGTACCTGTCCATGTCCACTCAGCATGCTGGGTGCTGATGGGTCCTTTAAGTCCAACACTCATGTTCTTTGGTACTGAGAAATGTTATTGAACTATTATTTTTATTATTTTTTTAAAGATTTATTTATTTTTTTTAGAGAGAGGGAGACAGAGAGGAAGAGAAACATCGAAGTGGGAGAGATACATCAACTGGTTGCTTCTTGCACACTCCCAACTGGGGACCTGGCCTGCAAGCGAGGCATGTGCCCTGACTGGGAATCGAACCTGCAGTCTTTCAGTTTGCCGGCCTGTGCTCAATCCACTGAGCCACACCAGCCAGGGTTGAATTATTATTTTATGTCTTCTTCCTTACATTCTCTTCCAACTTTATGGAGGTCTTATTCTATTATTCTCTTGGACTATAGCTCTAACTTCCTTTTCTATCTTTTTGTCTTTTGGTTCTATTTCCTGTGAGATTTTCTTTTCTTGAACTCTTTTTTTCCCCTTTCATATTACTTAATATGCAGGGATACACACATATACACACAATTTTCAGTATGGTACCCCTGACCTCAACTGCCTAGTGACCCAGCTGAGACCTTCTCTTTTCCCTTCTGCAGAGATCAGAACTTTAGTCTTGGAGGATGAGTATGAGAGGGGACCCAGGGATCCAATTGCTTTTTAAAAAAGACTCTCAATTGATCTTGTCTTTTTATTGCTGTCTCCACCACCACTTACAGATGTGCTGGTGCTGCCCACTCCAGAGCCTTTTATTCTGTGATAGAACCTAGGTTGCATTTCAGCCTTTCCCTGCGCCAGCTGAGGGTTTAGCTTTCTTGGATTTGCTAAATCAGTTACCAATTGCCCATTTGCTTTTCTGCTTCCAACATTTTGTTGCTATTGTCTCCTTTCCCATTCTTTGTCCCAATGGTGTTATGCCCTTAAAAAAAAAAAATCCCTGTAATTGTCATTTCACTGGGATTTGGCAAAAGAGCAGAGACCAGAGCCTATACCCAACCATTCAACCTGTTATCTTTAACTGTCAGGCTGTCTCCAGTTCCTAGCACATTGCTTAGTGCATAGTAAGTGCCCAATATTTGTTTGTTGAATAGAGTATTAATTAGAGGCACTGTGTTTCCCATCTTTGGTAACCAAAAGGTGAGAGCCCTTTTGGTATTTACTGCTTAGCTTGGAGTTCACAAACCCGTTTCGGTTGTATATTAGGCAACATTGTGCAGTGAAGAAAGTTGGAATCTGGGCTCGGCTCACCAATTAATTGTGTGGCCTTGGACAAGCTACCATAGTGCTCTGGAGTCTTAGTCATTTCTCCTGTAAAATGGGAACAATAATGCCTCTGTCTAGTGCCTTGTTCAGTGCCTGGAGCATGGGGAGGCTCCCATCGGATTGGTAATGTGTAAAGAGTTCGATACCAAATCGACAGTTCTTAGAAAGTCTGTGTTTTGCTTAAGGCTTCACACTTGAATTACAGATTGGTCTCTAATTAATGCCTTTCAGCGCAAAAAAATCTGTTTTTAACTTGATGTTAGACAGAGATCGTAAAACCTTTTCAACTAAGAGAGTGTCACCGAGGGTCTACTGTGTGCTCACGCCCTTTCCTGGTAAGGCCAGTGGATCCAGAACTTGATACTGTAGTTATTCACAAGTATTTACCACGTATCTGTCCTGCAGACACATACTAAGTGACCCCCACTCATCCCGACTCTTCATCCCTGCCTGGTCCAGAGGCGCCCAGTGTGGGAGCTCAGACACTTAGACCCCTGTTGTGAGCCAAACAGTCCGAGTCAGGCCCACCCGGGGCCACGCACTGTTCCCAGCAGCCAAATCACGCAGAGCATCTTCGTCTTCACCGGGAAGTACCCCAGGCTACCTGCAGAGGACCCCACATCCTCCAGAGGAAAAACTGAAGCAGGTCCCTAGGACAGCAATTCCTTGCCCCTGGGTCCACCTCCACCCTCCCCCTCAGCTCCGGTTCCTCCGGGTCCCCAGAACCGCTTCCTGAACTTCCACCCTGGCACTTCGGAGAGGCCGAGCCAAGTCCCACCTCCGGCTCCCCGGCAGGTGAGGGCGGGGTCTAAGGACGCCCCGCCCCCAGAGGGCTGCGGCGCGCGGAGCCACCACCTCCGCCTCTCCGGAGCCTAGGAGCGCCTCCGAGCGGCGGGCGAGAGGGCACTAGCTCCGCCCCCTCCCGTCCCGCCGCGCCGGCTCCCGCCTCCTTCCCTCTCCACCCGCTCCCGCCTCCTTTCCTTTCCGCTGCCGAGGCGGCGGGAGCCGAGCCCGAGCGGACCGAACCGCGGCCGCAGCCGGCGGCGGGCGCACGGGAGGAGGCGGCGGGGCGGGCCGCAGGCGGTCAGTCGGGCGGCGGCGACGATGCGGCGGCCCCGCTGAGCCCACCAGCTCCGGGCGCCGGGGACCGGCCGCGCTAGGCGGCCCGGGCTGGGCGGCAGCATGCGGAGCGGCGAGGAGCTGGACGGCTTCGAGGGCGAGGCCTCGAGCACCTCCATGATCTCGGGCGCCAGCAGCCCGTACCAGCCCACCACCGAGCCGGTGAGCCAGCGCCGAGGGCTTGCTGGCCTGCGCTGCGACCCCGACTACCTGCGCGGCGCGCTCGGCTGCCTCAAGGTCGCCCAAGTGGTAGGTGTCGGGCGGGGCCCCAGGTAACGGCGGGCGGCCTAGCCGCGCGCCTTCTCCCCCTCTCTGCTCTCGGGGCGCAGGCCCGGCTGGCCTCCGTCGCGCATCCACTTCGCAGGGCCAGACCCCTGCTCCATGCACCCCTTCTCCCTCCCGGGGTCCCAGGGCCGCCCTCCCCACTCCCTTGGGAACTCTGGTCTGCCGCCTCAGGTGTGCGCCTCCTACCTGAACACCTGCCCCCTGGCCTACCTAACTCCTACCTTCGCTCTCTCTGGCTTGGTGGTCCGCGGAGCCCGCTTGGGGGTTGGTTATGCTGTCCCCTGGACAGTACTCGTTATAGCAACTTGTGACAGATTTTTCGGGCCCGCACAACCTCCACCCCTCCTGATGGTCCTTCTCTGCTTCCACCACTGGGGACCGTGGCTCGGTTTGCTCCCTGGTTCCTAGCAGCGCCGGGCATATGATAGACGTTCAGTAAAGGCTTGTTGAATGGAGCCATGTAGCCTAGATGCAGTGGGGAAGCCCAGGTCTGCCCATTAAAGTCTCCAGTTTACACAGCAGAGGTTTGATTCCTTAATTAACCTAGGCAGAACCCGCATCCCTGACTCTTCCGCCCCAGCACGGTGGCTGGCTTTGCCCAATTGGTACCCAGAGTTAAATCACTCTGGGAGGGCAGCCAGTTTGTGAAGTAACAGAAACAGAGAACTTTCTGTTGGACTTGCCTATGGTAGAGTTCGTTTCTCAGAATTCTTATTTTTAGCTTCCAGGGTGCTCAAGGCAGGGGCCTGTCAGTTCAGCCCCTCTTTTGTGGTTTTGTAGCAGGCCTCTCTGGGCAGTTCTTTAGCTCTGCTGTGGACAGGGCATGCTCCAGTTCAGGAAAAAAAAACAAAAAAAAAACTGTCCGGATATTCCCTGTCACAGGTAGGCCTTCCTGCGAGGCCAGGCAGCCGAACTTTATAGACTGCTCAGCCAGAGAAGCCATTTACACGGAGCTGCAATGTATGTGCATTTTGTTTCTTCTAAGCCTTGGGCTTCTTGTGCTGACTTGAGTACATAGATAAGTGTGCCTTGGGAATAACGTCATTTGGGGACACCTTTAAAATAAAGGTCTCAATGTGTGTAAATTGCAGGGTCATAGGCTGTTTTATTTCTCCTGGGTGAAATGCTTGTTCTACTGACTGCTGGAGGGTATTTTTGAAGGGCTCTGAGGAAAGACAAAAGCAGTAGGTCATCCCTTTCCAGAATTTTAAACCGACCTGTTCCGGTAAGCTGCAGTGCCCTTTGAGATATGTTGGTTCTGTAGTCATGCATTGCTGTTAGCAAAGAGAGTGGAGGCGATGGGGGTGGGGATGTAACTGCCTTTTGAAAGAGACACCTAGCCGGTGTGTGAGTACAGCACAGAGAATCAGAAATGAATCGGAGAGCAGGGTGGAGTCTCGGGTCCAGGTAGAGTATGGGGCCTGGTTAAGCACCTTGGTTTGTTTCCTCTGCGGACTTTTGAAAGTAAATAGAACTTGCCACTCAAAAGAGCTGGGAAAAGAATTGAAACCCAGTAGTTTGTATAAAATGTTATCCAGCAGTTATCACCTCATTGCTGGAACTTTGTCACCTAAGGCCAGAAATGGAAGCCAGTGGTATTGTAAGGTGTTATTTTGGTGTAACAACTCAGAGCTTTCTTTTGAATCTGGAAGGGCTTTGGGGCCCAGCCCCTAACACCTCACCTAAGTCTGCCATTTGTCTGGTCTCTAGAATTTAAGCAGACAGAGGTTATGTGGAGGTGAGTGAAGGATGGGAGGGAACCTGCTTGAAAGGTATGGCGACTTTGAAACAGTCTTCTGTGTTCTTCGGTTCTCAGCCTTGATAACAATCAGGGTTTTTAGGGGAAAAAGCTCCACAAAAGTCCAAGAAATTGGAATCTAAATTTAAACTGGAAAGAAAAAGAAGTCATTCTGAAGATATTTCTAAGATGTTAGAAGGCTCAGAATTTCATCAAGAAATATGGATGAGTTCTAATTGTGTTTTTTTGAGAGAAGTTTGACTTTTTTTCATTTTTGCTTTTGTTGGCATTTCCTTGTGGTCTGTGGCCCATGACAGCCTGTAGATCCTTGCCACACCAAGTGTATTTAGCAGCATCTCCAGCACTGGAAAGCTTGTCAGAAACGCAGAATCAGAGGCCTCCCCACAGGTTTTCTGAGCCACAAGATCTCATCAGGTGATTCACATACACATTAAAGTTTGTCTTTTCCTGTCATTGTCGCGTTAAAACCTCACATGGGTGCTAGCAATCAGTTCTCTATCGGAACCATTAATAGTCACCCTCAAGGCTGAGGTTTTCCTGTGAAATGAGCCAATGCCCCCTCAAAGGGTTAAGAGAACGAACGTAATATGTAGAAATTAGCACCCAGCTCGAACGTAATATGTAGAAATTAGCACCCAGCTCGTTAGGTGCTTAGTGTGTGAAACATTAGCCATCATTATTGCTAATTGGTATTTCCTGCCTTTAAAGAAACTTGGTGAAAATGCCAACCCCAAATTATAATTGTATATTTGAATGGAAGATAGGTCAGTTCCTAGCAATTTAAAAGTTAAATTGATATTTTAAATGGAATATTATTTAACAGTAAAAGTTATCTGGAATATTATGAAAATGAATCACTGCATTTTCATATATCTTTTAAAAATTAACTCATACCTGTCTTTTAGTTGGGGAGAATGTTTCCTGTGGTTTATTATATCAAACAGTAAAAATGTGCTTTTTGTGGAAGAAGAGTTGGTTTAAATGATTGCATTAAATTACCTTCTCCCTTATGAGTGTGGATTCTGTGAGTGCTAACTGGTTTTTACTCCGAGACATTCTTTAATGAAGTAGTTGATGTAGGCCTTTGGCTTATTTTCCCCCATCGCCTTTGTTGGAAGCAGACTTTTGTTCTTGGGGTGGGGATGAGGGAGAGGCATATACTGTCACACATACCATGATGAAATGACAGTGTCAGAAGAGGACAGGCCCTGGATTGAAAAATGATAACAGGTATCATTGATTGAATGCATACTCCACCCTTGTCACCCCCATTTTCTGGATGAGGAAATGGAGGCTCAGAGGTTGTGAGTTGTTCAGGGCCACATGGCTCCCGTGCCATAGTAGAGCTGGGATTTGAATGTAGGAAGTCTGGTTTTGGAGCGTGCTCTTTGCCGCCTCCCAGACACATCATTTTGAATTGTTTCACAGAGCAGAGCAGGAGACCTTGAATCCAAGGCCATTTCTGTGGTCTTTGGGCAGCCTGGTGACCTTTAGGGTGACTTTTCCATGCTTCAGCAACAGACATACAAGGGTTTTGATTTCTTGGTGTGCAGGGTGCTATTCCTAGGTGTACATTTTTGGGTGGCGTCCTGCCCCTCACCCAACAGACCTGCCAGCTTCCTGCAATGAGGGGATGTGTCTTCTCAAAAGTGCCAGGAGCAGAATCAGAATTTTCTTTCTGAAGAGCACCCTTAGGGAACTCTTTTGCTTCAGATCCCTTTCTTCAGCCCCTCCCATGCCTGTTGACCTTCTGACATCGCATTGCATTTGTGTAGGACTTTTTCTAACAGAGTTGGGTAATAGGAGATGTTTAAATTCAAATTCTAGGTCTACTGATCTTGAAATCTCTTAACCCTGTTGTGTCTTGACTTTCTCAGTAAGTACCCTGTGGGTGAATGACTGAGCATTTTAGGAGTTGTAGGAATTAAGGGTTACTGTTTGATAGGTACTTTCCTAGATAACTGAAAGAAAAATGTGAGTATTTGCATTTCAGGGTGAGATAATAATATGCATTTTATTTGGTGGAAACTGTGTCTGTTTCTCATCCAAAGCCAGTCAGCACAGTCCCTCGCAAATCCTACCCTCTGGGGGATGTGCTGAGGCAGGGGAGGTCGGGCAGGTGATGGTGGTAAAGTTGTAGGTTTTATGGCATTGCATTCTCAGATCTGCAGTGGCTCATTGTAACACAGTCTCATTTTCCCTTAGGATGATTATTGTTATCTTTGGAAGTTGTCTTTCTCATCAAGGACTTGCAAAGTGTAACAGAAAAGCAAAGATAAAACTTCTCGTAAGTTTTCATGATGATTAAAAATAGTAAAATTGTCCTCCGAGACCTCAGAAAAGTGTATAGTATACACATCTGTTTAATAGAACCAGACAAAGACCATTCAGGAAAAGAACACTACAAACCAATTGTCCCCATGAACACAGTCGCAGAAGTCCTCAACAAAATATTAGGAAATCATATCCAGCAACATTATGTAAAGAGAATGATACACCACATCACTTGATTTATCCCAGGAACAAAAGAGTGTTCCACTTTTCCAAAATCAGTAGATGTATCCCACCATATGAACAGCTTAACAAAAACCACACAGTTAGGCCTGGCTGGTGTAGCTCAGTGGATTGAGTGTGGGCCTGTGAACCAAAGGGTTGCTA
Source organism: Anoura caudifer (assembly GCA_004027475.1). NCBI lineage: Eukaryota > Metazoa > Chordata > Mammalia > Chiroptera > Phyllostomidae > Anoura > Anoura caudifer. The sequence continues at coordinate 2,981 of PVKU01006990.1, read as the reverse complement.
TTCGATTCCCAGTCAGGGCACATGCCTGGGTTGCAGGCCAGTTCCCAGCAGGGGATGCAGGAAAGGCAACCACACATTGATATTTCTCTCCCTCTCTCCTTCCCTTCCCCTCTAAAGATAAATAAATAAAATGTTAACAAAAAAGAAACAAAAAACAAAAACCACACAGTTATGTCAATGGATGTAGAAAAACCATTTGACAAAATTCAACATTCATTCATGACAAATGCTACCAGCAAACTAGTAAGAACGGAACTTTCTCAACCTGAAGAGGGGCATCTACCAAAAACGTACAGCCAACATACATAGTGCAGTTAACATCGTGTTTGGAAGAGCGAATACTTTGCCCCAGAAGGGGAACAAGGCAGTGACGTCTGCTCTTACCACTGTATTCACCATCCTACTGGAAGTGCTAACCAATGCAAGCAAAGTAAATAGAAGGCATACAGATTGAAAAGAAAGAACAACTGTCCCTATTTGCAGATGGCATGATTGTCTGTGTAGACAGCCCCGTGGGAATCTGTAAAAAGCTCCTGGGACTAATAAGAGAGTTAGCAAGATTGTAGGAATCAAGGCCAACACACAAAAATCAATTGTACTCCTATATCCTAGCAACAAATCATTGGAAACTGAAATTTAAAAAGAACGCACAAACCCTTATCAGTTACAGTTGCTCTGAGGAGAATGAAATGCTTAGGTATAAACCTAACAAAACATGTACAGGATCTGCACGCCAGCAACTGCAAAACGCTGGAGAAAGAAATCAAAGACAATCTAAAATGAGTGGACAGACATACTGTGTTCATGGATTGGAAGATTCAATATTCTGAAAATACCATTTCTCCACAAATTGATTCGTACATTTAACACAATCCCAGCAAAATGTTTTTAAAGACAAGCTGGTTGTGAAATATGTATGGAAAGTCAAATTAGCTAGGCAAAGGGATGGCGAAGGCTGGCAGAAGAGTGGGCAGGCAGGGGGAACAATATAAGCTGCAGTCACCTTTGTTTAAGGGTTCTGTGTATTTATGTGTGTTTTGGGAAGTGGGGGGACGGGTTCCAAGAACATGGACTTTGTCTCTTATTACCATGAGACTTTGGGCCAGGGGCTTCTCTTTAGGCCACAAGCAGGCCCCCTCAGTTGAAAATTTGGGCTGATATTAGTGCTACCTGCGCAATGAGCCTTCCATTCAAAGTCCTTAGCAAAGTGTCTCTCACATACCAAGTCATCCAAACCTGCTGGCACTGTAGAATATCTCTGGAAGGATACAAGTGAGAAACTGGGTGGCTGAGGGCCAAGGTGGAAGGGAGATGGTTTTTTCATTGCATAGCTTTTCATACTTTTTGAATTGTATAACACATGCAAATATCTTCTATTTAAAAATTTCGAAAATGTTAGCTATAATTAGTTTTACTTTAGTATAGAATAGCCTTGAGCTAATATACTGACCGTAACCTTTAATTAACCTTTTATTACTGCCCTTAGTTTATAATTTGGAGGCCTTTGAGGAGAATTATTTAGATAGTACAGAACTTAAAGGAACTTGACACTTAAATTTTTTTTCAATGTTTAAAAAAAGCAAGCATTTTGCACAAACAGGAGTGCTTAATATATTTGTTGAAGCTAATGGCAACATTTCTTTCACTAGAAAGGAATTTACCCTCGTTTATTAGTTAAAACATTGTGTGGGGATGTAATGCAGTATATACCATGGTGACTGTAGTTAATAATTCTGTGTTGCATATTTAAGACTTGGTAAGATAGTCATAGATCTTAAGTTCTCACGCAAGAAAAAAGGCTGTATGGTGACAGATGTTAACTAGACTTATAGTGGAGATGAGTAGGCAATATATACAAATATATAATCATTGTACACCTGAAACTAATGTTACATGTGAATGATATCTCAGTTAAAACACATTGAAACACTGATGGAAATCAGGAGAAAAAATTTTAGTATGACAGAATTGAATGAAAATAACTTTGGGATTGATTTTTCTTTCAAAGGCTTCATAAGATCCCCTGTTGATGGTTTCCAATTTTTTTCTATTAGGAAGAATGATTCATTAAATGGGCTGACTTCTTCTTTTCAATTGTTATTTTTTTTGTTACATTTCAAAGAGTGTTTTTATTAGATCAAAGGGCAGTATCATTAAATTTCTAAACATTTAGACTTTTGGTCAAGATGGAGGCATAGGTAAACATGCTTTGCCTCCTTGCACAACTACAGCAAAAATTGCAACTAGGCTATACCTAGTTTCATCAGAAAATTGAGCTGTGTGGAAGTCCAACAACCAAGAATTTAAAGAAGCCACATTCATCCAGACGGGTAGGAGGGGCAGAGTGGATGGAGAGGCAGTGGAATGGATGGTCCCACATTCACATGTGCTGATTAAAAATCAGGAGGGATACCTTCTGAGTGAAGGGATCAGGAGGGATACCTTCTGAGAGTGAGTGATCCCAGCCCCAGACCAGGAGGGATACCTTCTGAGAGTGAGTGATCCCAGCCCCAGACCAGACCACCCAGCCCACAGTTCCAGTACAGGAACTGTAAAAACTTCTGGCTGTAAAAACCAGTGGCGGTTGGGATGGCAGAAGAAAATGCAGGATTCTCAGGAGACTCCTCTTAAAGGGCCCACAAAGGCTGCAGGACTGATGCAGACCCACCCCCTCGGGATTCAGCACCAGGACAACAGCTGGAAGGGCACAAGTGGCATACAGGGGGACAGCGAAGTGACTGGCAACAGGGCAAGTGCTGAGAGACAGCTTTGTCCTGGGCAGATCTCCAGAGGCCAGGCAGTGGCATTGTCCTCTCTCCAAGCCCTCCCCCACACAGAGCCACAAAGTGGTAAATGGGTTATCTTGCCCTGGTGATTGCCTAAGGCTCTTCCCCACAATAGGCCACACTACTAAGACAGGGAGTCAAAGCAGCTCTACCTGATACATGGAAACAAACACAGGGAGGCTGCCAAATTGAGGA